>JBCJKH010049980.1:12945-29339 GCA_039877255.1 Loriculus beryllinus | reverse complement strand
TGCCCCAAATGAAAGTGTAAGACAAGGGATCAGGCTACTGTCAGTACCTACTGGCCTTATGGTCTTCTCTTCTATTGCTATCAACAGAGGCATTTCACTGGTGTGATCTCTAGTACATACACTTAGAAAGAAAGGTGGGTATATGAATGTCTTTAATAGAGCTTGAACTTTTGCTCCAAACTTACATTAAATCTATGTGTATTGATTTTATGGTACGAGCTGTCTCCCTAGCACAAGAAAGTCCCATAACCTGTCTGAAAAAAATAGATTTACCACTTCAAATAATTAGTTTAGCTTTCCTCTTACTTTGATTTTCCCTCTGCTTCTCTAAAATGACACATTCCAAACACTAATGAAGCACATACATACATTATGTTAGAGGGCTTGGGGGGCTTTTGTTGCAAGCACGTGACAATGCTTCCAATCCCCTGAAAGCTGATATATCAGCCAAATAAATCCTCCAGATAGGAAATAATACAGTGCACTTCACAATGTTCCTTTATATGTCATATCATTTTTCTGTACTGTTTACCAATAATTGCATGTTTGCTGGCAAAAGAAGTGCTGCTGTATGGCTAGTTCTTGCTTCATCGGTTGGATCCCTAACTGGGAGATAGCAAAACTTTGATTGGGGGTGTTAAGAGGAGGCAAGAGGCAAGCTGTTTGAATCACTCCAGACCTCTGGATAAGTTAAATGTTGTGCACAGATCCATAACATAGATTATGCATGAACCATGTCCTCACAAAACATTATTTTGATAACTGAAGTTGATCTTAAGTGATGCACAGTTCTGACTATTCATACAGCAGCTGGTAGGGTCAGCTGTGCTATTTACCCATGGGCCAGACCAGGGAAGGGGCTGTGCATCCACAAGAGAAGCTTTGCAAGGGAGCTCTGACCCTATAGTACATGAAACTTGAATATTACCCTATGCTTCAGATTTAGAGACAGAAAGAAATAAAGGCTGTGTGGAGCTCTCATAGCAGCCTTACAGTATCTGAAGGGGGTCTATATAGATGCTGGGGAGGGACTCTGCATTAGGGACTGTAGTGACAGGACAAGGGGTAACGGGTTAAAACTTAAACAGGAGAGGTTTAGACTGGATATAAGGAGGAAGTTCTTTACTGTGAGGGTGGTGAGGCACTGGAATGGGCTGCTCAAGGAAGTTGTGAATGCTCCATACCTGGCGATGCTCAAGGCCAGGCTGGACAGAGCCTTGGGTGCCATGGTTTAGTGTGGAGTGTCCCTGCTTATGGCAGGGGGGTTGGAACTGGATGATCTTAAGGTCCTTTCCAACCCTAACTATTCTATGATTCTATGATTGTTATTATCAGGAGTCTCACAGATGCAAAGCTAGAAGCTATTGTCAAAGCACAGAGAAAAAATGCCTTAACAGAGCCTATAGGCTTTGCTTGGGGTTTTTTTCAGTCACCCTCAGAACTTATTCTCGTCATTGTTTTTCATCCCACTATCCTAGATTGTTTTCTTTCTTCTCTCTCATCTTGCTCATCCTTTCTCCTCCACTCCAGCAACATAACATTCTCCAGTACTTGGTTCAGTCCTGCTTGAAAACAGCAATATGGTTTCCATGCTCTTCCCTAAGGACACTAGAATACATCCTGATAAAACTCAGTGCCTGAATTTTTTCTTGATACACTAAAGTATCATTTAATATTGTCATTTAACATATCACAACATATCATTTAATATATTTTCTCAACTTTATCCTGTCTTTCCTACTTCAACTTCTGGCAGCTACACTAAGCATTATTTTCTCTAATCTCAGTCTACTTCCATTCACTGTGTGTATAAATCACACCCTAACTCACTGTTCAGCCAATCTACAATATACACATACAGCTGTTTCACTCTCTCTTCATATATCAGTTTCTCCAGACCCTTAACAGTCACAGACTACAATTGTATCTTTATCTATACCCTGGTTTTTTCCAGCTTGTGTATATGTAATTCCCTTAACTTCCTTCATAATCCGTCCCCTCCAAACTTGGTTAATGAGGCAAATAAAAGGCAAAGAGAATAAGAGATTCCCTGGAAAGAATGGTTTCTCTCTGTCCTGCGGTTACTGGGGAATGACATGCAGATCTAAAGCAGCAGCATTGGGCAATTTCACACTCCGTGTTTTCAATTTCATTTTGAGGCCAGTTTAGGGTAGGGACAAATTTGAGTGTAATTAATTTAGATTTTTTGAGACAAGTAACCGCTTGGGGTTGTAATAAAGGACTGCCTGCTCTAGAATGAAGAAACTAATCTCCTTGTCCGGTTGGGGATGGCACAAATTGATTTAATACTTTTGTGTTGGTTTTTTTCTGTTTTGAAGAAAAGGGTTATAATGATGATGATTATAAATAACTATGGGTCAGATCTCATCAAGCTCCCAGGTTTTATTTAGATAAGTGCTCACAGATTTGGAGATCTAACAACACATCATTAGTGTGAATATCAAAGCTAGAAATATAGCAAGAAAGAACTTCACAAAAGCCTCATTACTTGCCAGGTCCAAACTGGGTGGAAATCAGTCTTTTCCTTACAGATATTGCAATACTTCTATTCCCAGGTAGACAATGGCAACACCACATTTAAACATTAGCTGGAAAGAAGTTAATTCAGCTTCTCTTTCCTTCAGGTATGTTGTAACAGTTAGTTCAGAGCTAGGCAAGGAAGGTCTTTTGTCACTCGAAAGAAAACATCACTATAAAAAGAGAAGAAAACTAATGCACAGTACTTCTGGAAAAAGAATTCTATGGCCCAAAATAAAGTAGCTTATTAATAGCTACAGAAAGCTGATGTAAAGGAATCAAACTTCAGTTTTGCTTGGTGTTGGGTCTGGGACAACTTGTATCAAGGGAAGGCAACCATGCCTCTGTGTAGTCATCTTCTCCTTCAGCATCCTATCCCTGCCCCAGCACTGTCGCTGCCCAAAAGCACCCAGGATACATTGGCAGGGTGTGCACCTCACCAAGGTCCCTCCAGGTTTTCTCTTCCCCAACCCTAAGACAATCAAGCTCAGAGAGTGCCTTCAAGCTTCAGTTCTCCAAGGCTTCTTACTTCCAAGGTTCAGGACAGATATAAAGTGCATCAAGTAGAAGCTACTGGATGACGGTATTTCAGGGAAAGTTATCAGATTTTTTTTCCTTTTTTTTTTAACTGGAGTGTGTGGGGGGGGAAATCAAATTCCTTATTTTCTCTTCTGACTTCTGAAAACAATACCCAAAAAAAAGTTAAGGCTTTGAAACAGATTTCCTCCAAAAAAAATGGGAGACAAAGTAGAGGTAAACTTCACGAGTTTAAAAGCAGACTATTTTGATAGGATATTTAATAAAAGAAATAAAATATTTCTTTGAAATCTTTTTTTTTAACTGAAATAATATTGATGAAAGCACTTGTTTAGAAAATGAGCTAACATTGATGGATTTAATGGCCCTGGGGAGAGGTTAAAGCTCTTAGAAGTTCATTTCTAGGTTTCCTAATATCTGAAGGATTTTAAGTGCTGTAATTCATTTGTAAAGTAATAAAAATTGTTCTAGGGAAATTCTCAGATGATAATTAAAATCCACACAAATACGCTACCTATATTCCTTTTCTGTATATGAAAAAATGTCATTTTGTTTGGGTGGATTAGACAGAGATGTAAACCCAAATTACAGATCAACCTGGTCTGTTGTTATGGGAAAAAACAACATTGACATAGAATACTGGCTTTCATTGTTTATATCTCTGTGACCCACCTTTTTTCTCCCTCCACAACTTTTGCAGCAGACTTGTTCATTCAGACTAGTTCATTATTGGTAAGAAACACAGTGCTTTCATTTGGCAGCAAGATGAAATTGAGTACCAAAAGCAGAAGTGTATTAATCATGTCCTCAATAAAATTATTAAAAGCTTGCAGGGAAACTGCTGATATTTTTTATTTTTTCAAATCAAATTCATCCTTGTTAACCACTAGATTAGTCTAAGAACATTTAAACTACTACTATCATCAAATGTTGTTTCAGAGGAATGAAAATGCTTTGTGAAATTACATGAACTGCATATAGTTTTGCTTTGGAGGAAAAAAAAAATAGAAATCTTCTGACAACATTGAACCATACTCTTTCAACATCTGTAGATCAAAATGTGTCTTTGCCCCTTCCTGCTTCTAAGCAGCATTTTGTTTGGAATTTATTTCACTTCAGTTCATACAATCCAGTCAAAGGGAACTTTTGCTTTTGCTTTTTTCCTTCACACAAGGACTCTAAATATTTCAGATGTCATCCCTAATGGAAATGAAACAAATTTATATCCAAAAAATGAGGTTTGCATTCCCCATGCATCCCTATTATTTAACCTTTGGAAACCCGAGAGTGAAAGTGCTTTCATTTTAATTACAGATCTTCTGCTTTTAGCAGCACTGTCCCAGTGTCTTTGACTTTGTCCTGGTTTCAGTGTGAATCTAGGTGCTCAGCTTATCCAACTCATTTTAGCTTCCCTGTACCTGCAGCATCACTTTGCTGCACTCTGACCAGCAGCTAATTTTCTTTCCTGGTGCTTTCCACCTATTGTCCAAGTTTGCACTTCCTCCCTGTCAAAATACCAAAGAATACCATTGCTGCAGCATCATGGAAATCACAGCTACATTCAGCATTGAGAGACACACAGTATGTCTTGGAAACCATGACAAAACCAAAAGAAAGGGGACAGAGATTTATGAAGTGGGGATGGAAAGGTGGAGGCGCAGCTCTGGTGTGAATGGGGAAGAAAGAACAAGGTAGTGGAGAGTAGCAGAAAAGTCACCTCTGTGCTGTGGGAGAAAAGGAAGGAAAATCTGGCCTAGAATGGATCAGGGATTATAGATTTCAGGTCAGTTTCATGCAGCTTTCATACAGATTTTATTATAGACACAACTGAATTTAACAGATTATTCTTTCCTAATACTTTATTTCCATTGGTACGGCTAACCTGTGTGGGGAAGCCCTGGAAAAAATAGCAAGGGATGCAAAGATAGAGAATTATTTTGAGCTGGGTAAACATAATCATCCTCTTCTTCCAATATTTTTCCTAGGTGCTGCCTGTGCACCACTGTGTTACTGTAAAGCTGCACAGAACAAGAAGCTTTGGCAAAATAACATGACTGTGGAGAAATAGTGAGGGACAGTTCCACCAAAAACTACAATCACCAGCTGTGCTATAAAGAGAACCCAGGGCATTTTTTGCCCTTATCTTTTCTGCTTTCACTATCACCAAGTTGAGATTTCCTGTTGTTTAAAACAAATTGTCTCTCATCACAAAACAGACCAACCAGCCAAATGCTGTGGTCATTTTTTAGGCAAAAAGCTATATCTTTTCCAACACAATAAGCATCCTAAATCTGAACAATTCACTCTTAAGATACCTATGAATGTATATTGTTATTGCTATTTCCTTTTCTGTAACTACTTCAAGTTCTGGGAAGAAGTCATTTTAACTAATATAGAAAATATAATGAAGAAAAGCCCAGCCCAGATTTCCAGTCTCAGGTCTGCAAACACAAGGTATTGGTTTGTCTGTTCGTCTGAACGGAAGCTTGGTTTGCAGCCTTGAAGGTTTCCTTCCACCACCAGTCTCTTAACACACAGCATTCTTATCCATCATCTATTTCCCTACTGCAATCATATTGAATTTCTGCATTCAAAAAACAACTGAGAAAGGAGAACTTATTTTAAATACTTGAATGGGAGCAGATATGCTCACCAGTCACAAGTGCATTGCAGTCCTCCAGACAACGCAAACTAATGCCTAAGATCAGGCATCACAAAGCTGAAAAAAGAAAGGTCATTATGGCAACTTCAAGCAAACTGAAGAGACTAGGAAGCTTCCACTAGCAAAGCTCTTGAATCACAAGAACCTAGCATTGGTGGTGGTGCACATTTCTTTCCATCTCATCTATTTCAGATTAAACACAGATCATCAGTGATCCCTTTCTCATCAAAGGTCCAGGTGACGTAATACCATCATCCTAGCCCATTTTCAAGATATTACTACCAAAACAATGGCAGGTGTTTCCTTGCAGGGTTGAAAAAGTGTGATCATGTTTCTACCCTGCCCCACAGCTGCAGACCTTGTTCCTCTGAGAGTAGCTATCACAGCGGCTATTGGAACCCCTTAGCCATCACTCCCAGGCTACCCAGCCTGGACAAAATGACTGCTGCAGTTCACACTGTTTGGTGTCACTGCTGGCACATTCAGAGACTAAAGGGACTGAACAGTGATGTCAAGACTCTCTCTCAGCCAAGTGGTCTCTCCAGAGCTCAAGTGAGGCACATTGTGTGTCTACGCTTCACCGTTTTCCTGGAACTAAACCCAGATCACAGCGTGCACACAGATCATCTGGTCATTTTCCTCTGATGCCAAATTAGGCAAAGATTAAACGTAACACTTTGTAACAGCTAAACAGGTGGGATTAGGGACACCAGCACTGAGGAGAGAAACAGCAAAAACACATGCAAATTTCTGTATACTTGTTTTTCAAAGGGAAAAAACAAAACACAGGGAAAACAGAAGCTATAAACATTATCCATAAAATCTAATCAAATGCAATACTAAAAAGCATGAGTTTGAACAAAACCATCAGGAAATCCAGATGTTACACTTCCAGCAACATACCTCCACCTGCTATGTTACACCTGCGGTAGGATTCATAGTATTTAACTTGACGCATCACAAGCACAGCCTTCTTCACCACTTGGCAGAGGGAGACAGGACTGTCCTATGAGCATTTCAGGGCACCCTAAGGTGGGTGGGGTGAACTGTCCTCAGGTGGTTCCCCCTCCCCATTGTTGTAACAATGCCCAGACCTCCAGCTGGCAGGTAGCAAACTGCTAACTGGACATTAACTGAGAGGAAGCCAGCCTATGGTGCACATTATACAATATTTCTGTCTATGTATACAGGAGAAAAGAAAATTCAAGCTGGAAATGCTCTTTTTTTTCTTTTTTTTTTGCCTACCCTTTTGTGTCATAATTTACCAGCTTCACAGTACATTGCAAAGCCTTTTTTACACTAGACTCAAATTTCCTCACAAAAACACTTAGAAAACTCTCATTGGAAGTGAAAGAATTTCACATGCTACTCCAAGAAAAATGGTTTGACTGAGGAGTTTTTTTGCATTAACCTCCAGAGAAGAGGGGCTTACTTGTCACACTAAGACGTTAGTGGCTTGTAGTGCTCTTTAGGCTTGCATTGGCACTACTGATCACAAACACACAGAGAGCATAAGAAAGCTGTAAGTGCAGGGATGAACCTGTGAAACGCTGAGCAAGTTCAAACACAGCTGACTGCTGTGGGTGTTGAGGGGATGCTGGAAGAAGCAATCCATGCTTGCAGGATCAAAGTCACACAACTCATCTGCGAAGAATATGACTAAGAGTCACTAAAAGCAAAGCCTCTGTCAAGGCCCTCTGTGGAAAATAGATTATCTTTTTCTTAAGGACTTACCAGACTGACTTCAGTATTTTTAGTAGAATGTCAATATATTTACTCTTTACCATATTTTAATTCAATTCATCAAATAAATACTATCTATTAAAGATTACGCACCTGTGAATCAGAAGCTGTAAAGGTCAGCCTCTTCAATTTATAATAATAAATAAATAAATAAATAAATAAATTTTGGCCTTTCCTAAAACTGCAGATCTGTGTATGTAACCTGCTTGTTCTCTCTGCAAAACTACAAAAAGAGAAAGTTGGATAAAATAGAGGTCTCCATTCATAAGGCTTTCACCTTTCTGCTCCTTGTGGGCAGCCTGAACACTCTTTAGAAGTGAACCAGTGGGGTACACAGGGCAGACATGGGAGATCCTGCCTTCCCAAGGAGAGACTAGAGATGGGTAGAAAGAAAGATCTTCACAAAGTGCAATAGGCCAAATTTCTCTTTGAATTACAGCAGCGTAAATCTGTTCTAATCCCGCCAAAGGCAACAGGACCACGCTGGATTTACACTGCAGGAATCTGAATCAGAATTTGGCCTGCCACGTTCAAAGTCACAAGGACCTTTCCCCAGTGCTTAGGAGGTCTGGCATCAGTAACTCTTACACTTGTTCAAAGAGGATATAAAATATCACCACAAGTGTGAAGTGCAGCACTAAGGTAATGCTTCAGACCCCTTTTGCACAGACATCAATAACCATGCAATGCATCAGGCAGGAGAGCATGGAGAAGCAGCACGGTTGCCTGACTGTCCTCCAAAACATGCAGGTAGAATGGGGTAGAACGGCTTTATCACATGTGCAACTATTACAGAAGAAAGAGAGAAAAAAGACCTGTGACTATTTTATTCGGTGACTACTTTAGTGCAAAGGCTGATACGAGAAAATAACACTGCATTTTAACTGTATGTTATTTGGCAACTGAACAGTTGGTCAAAGAGTGAGAAAATAATTAGTGATTAATTTATTCCCATTTACTCACCTACAATAATCTTCACTGGATTAACTATTTACAAGGTAAATAAAGCAGAAAGTGCCTGTATTTCTCAGCCCACTAGATCTCTTTCTGAGGAAAAGCTGCCGCAGCAGCCAGTTTAATTCTTTCCCTTCATTCAATTATATTTGAGTCTGCCTAGTTAAATGTCTCAGATTTGGTTAAAAGTGACCCGCAAAAGAAAAAGGCTGTTGGCTTGTATCCCTGTTTACTCTTTCGCCGTGCACAAAGTGTGGTCAAAAGTGTCTTTCCAATAAAGGGCTTGACCCTCACTCAGTCTAGCACTGAGCCTGCAGGGAAAGGGGACAGCACACTTCCCTCAGGTAGTCCCCTGGCCCGCAGCAGCCCAAAGACCACTTTTAGCCACAACATCTGGTCAAATGCATACTCGTGTAAGAATTGCTGGGTTCCCTGTGCCTCCCAGGGGAAGACTTGTATCATGTCCAGCCTGCATCCCATGGAGGCTCCCCTAAACTAAAAGTTATCAGCTGGCCAAAGATGCAGTTCCCTCTGCACCTTGCCCTGTTCAAAACCAGTAGGAGGAAGGCTTGTTTGTGACGTAATTCCCCAGAAGATTGGCTGAGGCTTGGGGAAACAGTGAAATGTCAGTGATGTGAAGGAATAAAGTAGAGCAGTTGAAAAAAGAAAGACTTAGCCTGACTGGTTCAGACCAGTTAGTTGCTCTAGCTAACGCCTATTTAAGTTTAGGAGCTAATGAACACTTCTGAGAGAGGATGGCTTTATTAAAGATTCAATTATTTTCCAATTAAGATGTAAGAGCTGTATTAAGCGTCCCTGAAAATACCACAATGTCCTCTAGATGCATGCAGGAAAAATCCAAGCCAGCATTTCTGGCTCTTCCAAGGTAAAATACAGGGAAAAATAAAACCTTAAAAAAAAAAAATAAAGAATCACAGTTGTCAGGGGCTCTTTATCTTTCTAAGGAAGGAAAAAAAGGGCTAGTTCTTCTGTAGCTCTCTTCTACCTGCTTTTCTCCCTCCTTGGTTTTTCTCTGTTGCAGATAATTCCACATGATTAATAGGCTCTTCTCAGCAGTGCTACACACAGTTAGCTCTGTTAATCTCCCTTTGAATCTGAGACTCTCTAGTCCCCCAATCCTTCAGCCCCATGAGACTACACCTTAGGATCACAGAATAAGCTATTCCTTTCTATTTTAAGTTTCAATCTGCAGGCGTGCAATAGAAGAAAGGTCAAATTTACCTTATCTGCCATGATCATAGAGGAACCTCCATGGATGCCCAGGATGGGAGTGAGGGTCTGGGCAGAGATGAAGTCCAGGATCTGGGCAATGGCTTCCTGGTCAGTATCATCAGCGAATACCACCCCTTGAATCTTCCGGTCTGACATGAGGTCACAGATGCGGGTTATGATGCTCTTGGGGTCTGTCTCATTCATGGCCACCAGTTCCACCCGAGGCACCACTGAGAGGTGGTGGAAGTCATCTTTCTCGTGGGCATCTTTGATGGCCACTTCGTCTGAGGTCCCCACCAGGATGACAGCAATGCCAATGCTCGGGTGGCTTTTCTGTGCACGGGCCCCGCTCCCTGTTGTCGCGAGGACTGCCAGCACCAGCCAAAACCCTGGAGAGTAGCACTCCACCCTGGGCCTCATCTTCGGCTCTTACACTCCCTGAGTGAGGAAGAAAAAAAATCAGGAAAGGGGGAAAGTAAGAGAAAGGAAAACTGATAAATTGACAAGTCAATCATACACTCAGCCTTCAAGGCTGATCCATTGATCTTCCTCAGACTAGCTCTCCTCCCACCCATCCTTCTTGCCTGACACCCAGCCCTCTGGCTGCATTCAGTACTACGTTGAATTTGGAGGAGTCAGACCAGTCCAACCTCCAGTTCAGAGTTTAGAGTCACTTCAAAGAACAGCTGTCAGCAGAGGATGGGATCATGTCATCTCTCAGGCCCCATGTCACTCTAAGACCCAAGTCAAAACTGGTAGAGAATTGTCCTTTGATGGCTCATCAGCTGTCTTGGTGAAATTAATTGCTTATGTCAAGCCCATGTCTAAGTGCTTACCTTCAACACAAAGGAATTACTGGTGCCTGTGATCCGTTTGGCCTTCTGCTGGAGGTGTAGACAGAAAGGCTAAAGGGACCAGGCAGATAAGAACTTCCTTTCACTTTCTTAGCACAGCCCCTCCAGAATAAAGTGAGGACAAATTAGCAAGACCACTGAATCTATGCGTATGGTGTATCCATTACACACAACCTTCTTACCACCAGGACACACACAGCTCCAGTCTGTAGTACAGTCAGCCATAAGCCTTTAACCCATACAAGGTTCATTTCTTTTTAAAAACCCAGGAACATAAAAATCCAGGAACCAAAAAACCCCTACCAGCTGTGTCCAAAAGTGGATCAATGCAGTGTGGGGAAGACATTCCCTCCAAGCCCCTGTGACAGCTATTTTCCCCCAGAAGCAGAAAGACCCACAGAGCTTACAAAGGTTCACCCTCAGCTACTACAGTCAGGGATGTTACACAGATTTTCTCCCTGAACATGTCCACTTTATTTTATAATCATAACAGTAGAAATGGAAAAACCTGATGAGGTCATCTCTCCAGCCCCTGCCTGAGCAGGACTGTTCCCTGGGGGACTGTTCCTAGCTCTTCCTTTATTCAGTCTTGGTTTAATAATAGTTCACATTTTCACAGCATTTTTCATCCTCAAGGCACTTCACAAACACCAATGAATTAATCCTTTCAGCATCTGCAGTGTAAATATCAGAACTCCCTGGTCTCGGGGCAACCGCTGAGCAATGTTCCCCTATTTGCCCACCAACCCTGTGGGAGTCAGCCCTGCTCAGTGTGCCCACCCAGGGCCATGCTGCTGTCACAAGATTTCAGGCATTTCAAACCAAAGACTTTCTCTCAGCACAAAACATCCTGGACTCATGACCGTTCAGCAGCCAGGCTCACTTGGAATAAATACACCAGCCCTGTGCTTCTTTGCACTACACTTCTGGCCCAGGAACGGGACTCTTCCATACTGTTTGCTGCTACATGTGCCTCTATCAAATGAACAGAAAGCAACAGCAGTATGGAGAAGGATGGCAATTCTTTGGGGGAGGCTGGCTGTCCACAAAACAGCTGTAGCTGACATCACCCACAGAAAGAGAAAGAGCACAAGGGGCCTCATCTTGTCCTGCCCAGGAAAACACACAGGCTCAGCACCTGCTCCCTCATTGTCATGCTAAGCTGCTAAGCAGAGACTATGCATCCTGCATTGACAGTACCAGAAAAATAAGCAGATAATAAAATAGATAATAAATATGCACCAGAGGAACCAAATCCACTTAAGAGGCTGAAAGGGTCCATGAGTGTGAAACACCAATCGATTCTAAACTCTCTGACGGATCCACTTTCTAAGAGATGCTCACAAGGAGAACCAAGAGACTTTGAGAGTTTGGCAAAATGAACAGCTAACTTCATTCCAGCAGGACTGTTATCCTCCAATTACGAGTCACTAAATTAGATTCCTTCACAGTGAAATGCAGTCCCAATTCCTGCAATGCTTTATTAACTTTAATGCATGCTACACGCTCTCTGTTCCTCACTCTCTTGCTCACTGACTTTAATACTATATTTGCTCTCTTTAAAATATGTCTCCTGTGATCCCTCTGCATACACTTACACAGTATATTATGCTTGGTTAGGCAATGGCTGGCTGTGATGCCCAGGGACCAAAGTGTAGTTTTTTCCCCAGCCCCCTCCCACCAGGAATGCTTTACAGGGCCTTCCAACCCAGGGCTCATATAGCAGTGATGCAGGCAATCATGGCAGCTGTCTGCCTTCATGCCCAAATAATTCTCCCACTGGGAAAAATACCATCCAAGAACCCTGTTCCCTTCTCTTCACCTGCATCAAAGCCAAGAAATCTCTCTCATCTCTACCTCCAAGCAGCAGCAAAAAGCCCACATCCTGAAGAGCACACACGTCAATCTGTTGGGTGTCTAGCTCATGAGATGTGGCCCCCAGGCAGATTTTTCCATTCAATACAAGATGAACAGAAAACTGAATTCCTATACAGTGCCAGATCCTCAGGAGTTGACCAGATATTCAGGGAGCAGCAAGGGCTAGGAAGAAGCTAGTGCAAAGAGGAGGTCATCAGTGCCTCCACAGCCAACCTAGCATCTCTGTTTTGGATCCTCAGCTATTAAGCTCTCTCTGGATCAGGCAGAAAAATATGTACGTAGCCTGTGTTGTACCACCCAAACTAGCTCACTCTTTTTCTCTCACTCACACATAACACTTCTGTCATGACCATGATGTGTTTCAGGTGATGCAGCAATCTGCAAGTCAGAGACCAGTATCCTTCTGAGGGAATAGTAGGTACCAGGTCCAGGCAGGGCTCCCTCGTAGGATGGGACCCAGGAATGCCATAAGGCTGCAGAACACAAATAAATCACATCCAAGCCAGGGCTGAGTGTTGGCCTCCACTATTCAGCTCCCATAAGACAGCAACATGTTCACAGCACAGAGTTGAGCTGCTCCAAGACTACAACAGGGGTGCTCACAGTGTTACAATCTCTTCCATACCCTCCTTGGGGCCACTTCTGCTCACATGCACATGCCAGGTGTTGGGGAAAGGGATGAACATGCCAGCACCAACCCCATCTCCCTTTTTTCTTCCAGTCTGGCTCACTACAAGCCCCTTTTGAATGTGCACTAGTAGAGGAGAGGCATGGGTGAGCCAGCACAGACTTATTATCAGAGTAAGGTGACTGCAGAACAATTGTGTAAACGTGGTTTTGCACACACAGCAGCACTGTTCAAATGCAAAAGTTGGAGGCACACAGTCAAGGAAGCACTAGAGGCAGCATGCAAACCTCCTGAGTGCTGTTCTTGTTTCCAACAAGGAAAAGAAGTGGAGAACTTCACATATGAAGAATTTCAAAAGCACCTTACAAGGTTGCAGCTGTAAAACAGGGTATTTGCCCTTAGTTGTTTCAAGTAACTTTAATATTGATAGCGTCTAATTTCACCAATTAAAAATAATTTTAAAAATGTGCCAGTATATTTTATTACAGAGAATTTTACATGAGCTGGTTTTTCCGTCAGTGGTGGTGTGGGGCAACACTGTGGTTGGAGTCTTTTCTGTGATTTGGCCACTCCAAAAGAACGTAGCAAATCCCAAACTCCAGTCTGGTAAGTAAAATCCTTTACACATTACTCCACTGTATTGTCTCCTACTCTCTGGAAAATAATATGTGACAAGGCCATCAGACAAAGTGGTTTTAGGGACATATCTATATTTAGGTATAAACATGCCTGTAAAACCATTATACCTCTATAATCTCATTTTACTTACCAATAAAACACATCCACCATTGTAGAGGAATGCAGCATCTACTTAGTGCTGCAGAGCAATGTTACACAATCACCGTTAAAACAGGAAGGGAAAGCTAACTTCTCCAATTGCAAATACAAGAGGAATGTAGGTAGTCAGACAGTAATTATTCAGACTGGAATCTGGCCAGGACCAAAGGTTAGACTGTTTAAAAATATCATGAGAACCCTATTTGACACTGCATTTTTATATGGATCTAGGTATTAATAGAAAATTATTAGGCTGCACAGGCAAAATACAGCTCAGCATTTAGAGATATTTCTGGAAGATATTTCAAAATACAGAAAGTACACAAATAGGTCATTGTGCACTCAACCAGGCTAACTGTAAACAGAGTACTATTCAGGCAGCCTACAACAACGCTAAGCAATCTTCAGGTCAGATAAAGAAACTGAGGGAGAACACGGGCTGGTCTCAGGAGTTTGGGGGCAGTTTTGTCGTGTGCCTATGCTGGTACCTCCTTTTTCTGCAATCGTGCCAGTTAAGCAGCCTTGCACAATAGCCCCTAGCGGGATATTTGCAGGGTCCCCAAAACCTCATCTCCAAGCTCAAGACAGCAAGAGGAAAGGAAGTCCTGGGATAGTACAGTCCCTGACAAAACTGTCTTGAAAGCAGTTTTCCTAATTAGAAAGACAACAAAGTTTGGGACAGGAGGCTGAACAGTGTGCGCTAGCCAGCAGCAAAGAGAACTTCACAGGTACATTGGCTCCGTAGTGGAAGAGCAGCATCACCTTACCTCCAGCCTCCCTATTCTGTACTTCCCTGGAAGGCCATGGGAAAGTTCATACCCCAGTGCTTTCTGAGCTTTGCTCACTGGAAGCTCCAATGAGATCCCAGTACTGGTTAAAGGACTTCAAGCCACAAGATCCAAATTCAACAGCTAGTTTTGCATCTGCCCCAACTACAATGCTAATTCCCAGTCCTAAATTCAGCCCTGATCCCTAGCCCAGTTCCAGGACTCACCACCACCTCCAATCCCACTACTACCTAGAGAGAGATGTTCTGCCAGCCCCAGTGTTAGCTGTCAGTGTTATCATATCCTTCAGTATTTTATAATCTTTGACAGCATCATAACTCACACTGGCTTCATTTCTCTGACAGTTTGAGCAGCATTAGACAATTAATCAAAATGCAATCCTTGTGTTTCACCCCTAGTTGGCGGTAGGAAGAAATCCATCTCACCTGTGAGATACTTCACAAAGCTAGAAGATGCTCTGTGCCTGGTATCCAACACAGCACCAGGGAATAGCAAGTACACTAGAAGAAGCTGTAGGAAAATTAACATTGCACTAGGCATTCTACTGGGCTGTCTGGCAAGGAAATAACTCAATGCCCAGACAAAAGAAGAACATTATTTCTGTGTTTACCTACTGCAAAAAATGACTACATATTTAATCTTTATGTCTACTACCTGCCTTATAGGCAAACTTCAGGAGCCATGACCATGCAAAGAAAGGAGTAGGACTGACTGCAGTCTCAAACTGTTACTCCTAAAAGCTGAGGCTTAAAGCTATATATCATGCTATAATTTACACCTGAGTTTCTCCAACTGCCTGATTTTTGGCAACCTGATTCCAGCTTAGGACAGCTTCCCATTCACATGGTTCATGCCATCCCCAGCCCAAACACACTGCTTATTGTATACCTCTGAAGAAGCATTCTTCATGTTCTAACACTGCTTTAACCACTGTCCTGCTGCACCTTCAGTTCAGGCTATTTGTACGCTGACAACTCTTGCACTGCTGTTCCCCCTATTATACTGCTTACTAGGCAGGTGACATAAGTGCCCATAAATCTTCTTCTGGTTCACAGCACTGCTGTTCCAGGAATTTTGTAAACAAAGACGAAGAAGAGGGGGATGGATCTGGGGCACGATGGATGTGTCTTAGAAGTGCCTGCGCACTTCAGGTGTTGATAAACAAAATGAATGATGCTGCATGACATTCACAGTAGGAAGATGGCAAAGACTGGAGACAATGGAAAGTGCCATGCACAGTGATGAATGCAAGAACAATCCATTCACCTAGACCAAAATGGTTGATTATTGGTGACTCTGAGTAAACACTCCACCAAGCGCACTACAGTAGTTTTAGATGAAATCTTGTGCAGCTCAGTTTATTTTAACTAGCTTTGAACATCACTGATATTCTCATTCTGATATATGAATGCTCCTATGACACTAGTAGAAACATTTCTCCAAGGCCTTTTGGGCAGGTCTTTTTTCTACTCTTCACAACCACTCCCTCTTCAACATACAGAATCACAGAATAGTTAGGGCTGGAAAGGACCTTAAGATGATCCAGTTCCAACCCCCCTGCCATAAACAGGGACACCCCACACTAAACCATACAACACAAGGTTTCATCCAACCTGGCCCTGAACACTGCCAGGGATGGAGCATTCACAACTTCCCTGGGAAACCCATTCCAGTGCCTCATCACCCTCACAGTAAAAACTTTCTTCCTCATATCCAATCTAAACCTCCTTTGTTTAAGTTTGAACCCATTACCCCTTGTCCTGTCACTACAGTCCCTAATGAAGAGTCCCTCCCCAGCATCC
>JBCJKH010049979.1:0-27389 GCA_039877255.1 Loriculus beryllinus | reverse complement strand
ACCTGGCCTTGAACACTGCCAGGGATGGAGCACTCACAACTTCCCTGGGCAACCCATTCCAGTGCCTCACCACCCTACCATAAAGAACTTCCTCCTTATATCCAATCTAAACTTTCCCTGTTTAAGTTTTAACCTGTTACCCCTTGTCCTATCACTACAGTCCCTAATGAAGAGTCCCTCTTCAGCATCCCTATAATCCCCCTTCAGATACTGGAAGGCTGCTATGAGGTTTCCATGCGGCCATACCTGTATAATCACATGCACCCAAATTATTTTGTTAACATAGGCAAAAAAAACCCAAAAGCATCTTGCTTTTAACAGCAGTGTGGAGCTCTGCTTTATAGTACCACTTGATTGCTTCTGCACAATAAAGTATTTACACGTGAATTCTCCAAGATGAATACAGGGTGCTAAATTAGGTCACACAGTTCATCAGATTTGTAGATAGTATCTCTCCCTTGAGGAGGGACTGATGTTTCTTATATTGTCATTAGGAAATAAATGGCCAAGAGGTAATTTCTTAAAAACCTGGCTCTTGCTAAGGAGACACAGGCTACTTCTGAAGCCATTATGACTACATGCATCAAAGTTGGACTGTACACAGTTACCTTACCCAAACAACAAAAAAAATTAAAGCTTACCTGGCACATAGATATAAGTAATCGTTCAAAGTGTCCTGAAGTGTCTGCTCTGATGTCTTGTTCGATGTCCCGTCCAAATTCCGATTTATAGCAGTTCACTATTTCTCGTATTTCCTGGTTTGTCCTTGTGCAAAGGATCTCAATCAGCACTCTCTCCTGAGTGCCTACTCCCTGTAGGCAGAGAAAAAAGGGGCATAACTAAAAAGCACTACCTATTCACTTTTCTTCAACTGTGAAATTAAGCATGTTATTTCAAAAGTTAATACAATCTACATCGCAAGAACAATATCCCTTCAAAGTGAAAGCACCGAGTCTTTGGTGTACTTAAAATGGAATGAAGATTCCTCAAACATTCAGTTCTGCACCAGTTCAAAAAATACCCCAAAGCTATATACCCATAGCAGTAATATCAGCCAAAGTTAACTAGAAAATGGTGTAGAAAGGAAGTTCTTTGACAACCTTAACCTAGAAATATACTGGAGGAAGGTACAGACTTATGCTTATCATTAAAGCCAAAGATATACAGATTCTGTTTTGGTCAGTGTACAAGTGTGCTCCTTATTCCAAATGTTGCTGCTTCATTAACATGGAGCACTGGCAGGAAGTTTTCATAGATATAGGGACTTTTACACAAGAGCATGTAGTGACAGGACAAAGGGGAATGGCTTTAAAATGACAGAGGGGAGATTTACATGAGATGTTAAGAAAAAAATCTTCATTATGAAGGTGGTGAGACACTGGCACAGGTTGCCCAGACAAGTTGTGGCTTCCCATCCACAAAAGTGTTCAAGGCCAGGTTGGATGGGGCTTGGAGCAACCTGGTGTAGTGGAAGGTCTTTCTGCCCATGGCAGGGGGGTTGGAACCAGATGATCTCTACGGTACTTTCCAACCCAAACCATTCTATGATTCTACGCTTCCCTCTCCCCAGAATAAATATATTATTGGCCTAGTCATCTCTATTCAGGCAAGGAGTAGATAGAAGTGGATCTATGCAAGTCTTCTAAGTAATGTTACGACTTTTTTAAAATGGTTAAAAGTGACTGTTGGCTCCACTAAAGCCAGATCTTCATTTAAGCTCCAGATTCCTTGGAAGGTCAGCATTCATACATGGGCTGAGCTAGCCGATTCCAGTATCACCCACCTGCTAGCTGCTGCAGCTCAAACAAGAAGGAAATTCTGGTAAACTGTATGTACCAGTCTACCTGAATTAAAATTTTAAATGAACTAGCTCACCTAATCTTTAATGCAGTCTTAACACTTGAAGAGGTACCTGCATGATCTGACCTTAATTTTTCACTACTGTCCTTTTGGAAAAAAACGGGGATAATCCAAAAATAAGTTTCAGTGACAATTGTTTGTTCCTAACAAGGAGAGGTACGTACCTTCAATTTAAACACTGGCTACAGTTTTAACAGCAGCCAGGACCTTTCTAGGTTCTAGCAACTCAGTCGTGACCAAGTGGCAGAGCAAGTTAGTTAACTAAACTTAGTTCTGACTAAGTGGCGGAGAGCAGAGGATGAATGGACAGCAGCTCTGAATTGGCTAATTCTGAAGAAATTAGCTGCAACTGGGGTGCACAATAGAAAAGCCCCACAGTCCCAAAATTTGCTTGCCATTACAGGATTTTTTAACAATGCAGCAGTCAGGCATGGTTTTTTTATTGGATAAGCATTTTAAGATGTTTTTAAGCTACTCTGTGTACATAAAAACCATACCTTCATTGCATGACGTAAACTCCAGGCATCATAGTAGGTGCTGGGCATGAAGAGTGCTAAAATCAATTCTTCCACATTTCCACTTAATTCAGACTTCAGGTCTTTAATTAAATCCTGTTGAATTATACACACAAAAAGGGCTTTGCAGAGTGTTAGCTGTGTAGGTTATGTATTTCAAAAAAGATCAAACTTACTTTTGTGACTGATTTCCAGCTTTCTGCTGTTTTTCCTGTAAAGCTTAGTTTAATTTCTTATAAAGAACTTTGCTCTAACCAAACCTTTGACAGTTCAGCTCTTCTCTGTTATCTCCTCACTGATTAGGACCTAGTTAGGTCCTGAAAAATGCCACAATTATAACATTTCACTCTAAGTTGCAAAAATGACAGAGGGAAGAAATTAATTTATCTCAGCCTTTTATTGACTAGCCAATCCTCAACCAGTTTCTCAGTTTGTTTCTTACACAAAGCCCTCCAGATTTCAGGGCTGCTTTGTATGCATAAGAATCTCAGTAGTTTTAAAGACTAGTACAAGGACAGATTAAGATTGATTATTTTCTATCTATCAAGCATTACAAAAGCAGAGAAGCTTCTTCTTTGGTCAGGGACAGAGCCAGCCACCCAACCTTCCCCCACCCCTGCTTCTGCCAGGGGAATATATCAAAAGAATATAACCAAAGAATTGCATTTCAAAACTGATGAAACCACTCCCCAGGACTAAACTGCAATCAGGCAGGTGAAGCAGCAGCTGATTTGGGTTTGCTTACTGATTCAAAGAACTAATGAACATACCTTGCCATACATAGTCTTGAAAGCTGCCTTGATTTTTTGCCTTTGATCATTGGAGCGGTTAGCAACAACATTTATGATAGCCTGCTCATCAGTTCCTTGGAAATAGAAGGGCAGTTTCATGTAAGAACTCGTAATAATCCCTCTGAGAATGCATTTTATCATCTTGCATTTGGGCATAGTTACATAATAAATTACTACCATTTAAGTCTACCAAATTCTCTCTATAGCTTTGCCCGCTAAATAGTCTGAGTAATTTAGAAAGTGTGACTTTTGAAAAGCTTGGGGAGGGGAAATGTATGGTTATATAAAAATTGAAGAAAAGGACAAAATGGCATCTCAAGGCCAGCTCAGTAGAAATTTAAGCTTCTACTGCTTACTTACCAAACCCCTTCATAGCTTTGCGTAGAATTTCTGCGTCCCTTCCCGCATCAAAGTTGGGAGCAGCTTGAATTGTGCCCTGGGTACACTGAACCATTGCTGCAGGCTGAAAGTATGAGTTGGGTTAACTAGATGTGCTGCACAACGGAAATTCACATTAAAATCACAGCACTGGAATTAGTACTTAAGAAGGAGTTGTCCATGAGTAACCCCCTTTTTTTTTTTTCTAGCACGGAACCAGAGTGACATTCTGTTTTATTCAACAGCTTTGGCCCACTAATGCCAAAGAGACGCTTTTAGCCAATTGGATGGATGAAGATCTACTTGATGACTGAGTATACACAGATAAATGGTTATGATTTTGTTCAGGTTGTACTGAGTGTACGTGGGAACTGTTGATGCTGAACACTGTAAATTGTTGGAAATTAGTTGTAAAAAATACTAAAACTACAGAAGCTACATAAAATTGATTATAGAAGAGGGTACAGACGTACCAGGCCAGGCACTGGTGACGGTGTTTGTCCACTGGGATATCCTACTGAAATTCAAAAGATAAAATTAATTAATTAGGTCTCCTCTTACATAAATGCAGTCTTATCTGAAAATAAAGCCATTTAAAGACCTGTATTTACCTCTGCACAAAACCTGTTTCCTAAGTAATGATACCTATTATGATCAGTAACTGAACTTCCTGCCCTTGGGAATGATGGGAAGAAGCCATCATAGGCACATTCAGGTATGTATATTAGCAAAACTATTCTAAAAGTACTAAATTTATTGGTGTTGTGGGAACTGGGAGGCTTTCTTCTTATTAAATATTATTAAGTTAATAAGAATAATTATTAATATTATTGAATATTGCTGTCTTTGACAAAAGCCAAGATAGCCTATGCAAATGAAGAATGGGTGCCCTATGATCTCTTGTAAAGTCATATTATGCACTTTTAATTGTCTAGCATCTAAATGATAAATATTAAGAATTCATTGGTGCAAAAAGAATTGAAGGAATCTCATTTTGTGTCAAATGCACTTTGAATACAAAAGCTACAACTACATTTCTCATACTGGAATTGTATTTTTATCCATAATACGTATGTACAATTGTTATATTTTTAAGAGCAGCTTAGCTGTTATTAGAGTTAACAAATCAACCATTAAAACCAGTTTTTGCTGCTCTGAATTTCTTGTAAACACAACTGGTATGTTCCACGACAAAAATTGTCTTGATGGTAACTGACCACTCAAAGCATTAAAAACAGTGCACTGTTTTTAAGGAATTGTATGCATTCTCCTTTCCACTTCCTCATAAGGCCATGAACACGCAGATCTGAAAATGCATTCATTTATTTGATATTAACTGAATAGCTATATACTCAGCCAGATGCTCACTGAATGTGGACTCTGGACTTCACAGCTTTCATCAGATTCTTGCAGTTTGAAGAAGGATAAGCACCTAAACCACTACAGCATGACCATTAATCAGTAACAGCCATCCCTTTTGGATGTAGCACTTATAGAGATGGTTCTCATTAGCCCTTCAGTGTTCTCATCGAGAAAGGTAGGAGAAGGTGTACAAACCTCAACAGCTAGAAGTAAAAAAGGTAAGGGCCTAATTTTTTACTACCTGTCCTGGAATCTCTTTGTTTAACCTTGGACGCTTAAAGTTTCTTATATATGACTTACCTGGCATTTGTGCTGGTCCACCTCCAGCGTAGCTTTGGGCAGGAGGTTGCGGGTAGCCACCAAAGCCAGGGCCACCAGGAGGCACACTAAACCCAGGGCCTGAAGGAGCTAGGGGAAAAATGGTGACTTTAGCAGCTTAGTGTTCTGTACTTGACTTCTGACGTGAGCCAGGTTATTGAGCACTGCTATGTAAGTGACTAAATCCTCTGTGTCTGTGCAGTGGCCCAAAACCATCAAGGCCCTGCCATCACCACACAGGTATTTACTGCAAGACAGCAATCTGGCTGGCTGCCTACATGCTGCTGCCTAAATTGATCACTGAACAAAGCTGCTTTTCTTTACTACTTCTACCAAGCACAGGGAATGGTTACACCAGAAGGGGTACTCTTAACAAGGAATCTTACCTCCAGCATAAGGTGGCATTCCTCCAGCCTGAGGAGCTCCAGGGTAGCCCCCAGAGGCAGGATATCCTGCTGTCCCTGCATACCCAGCAGTTGGTGGTGCTGCAGGATAGGTCCCGCCTCCTCCTGCCGGAGGGTATCCTCCAGGAACTGGGGGATAAGAGTACTGACCAGCTGGTGGGTAGACAGACTCTTGTCCTGTGGGCTGAAACACAAAACCAGGATGTCTGTACACATGCTAACAGGACACTAAAGTAAAAACTCTCAAGCTACAAATGTGTAATAATGTGAATGATATAATTAAATTCAGCACTTGAAGCAGCAGCAGTTGAATTCCTGAAGCCTGGACAGGGGCCTTCTTGTTGGGTTTTCTGATGCATCTTCTATGGTGACACAGAATCAGAGTGCTGCAGGGTAGAAGGCACCTCTGAACAGCCTCTGATCCCTTCCACCTTCAAAGCAGGGTCACCTTCGGAGTTAGGTGAGGTCATGCAAGGCCTTGTCAAGTTTTCAATATCCCCCGGGAATAGTGAATCCACAGATGCTCTGGGCTCCTGTTCCAGTGTTTGCTTAGCAGAAGACTGAATATATTTCCGCTTGGCCTTCCTCCAGGTGAGCAGCCCTCCCTGGGCTTCTTCCTGTTTGTCCATGTCTGTTGTACTGGGAGGCCCCAACTAGACATGGTATTCCAGATGTGGCCTTGTGAGCACTGAGCACAAGGAATAATCACTGTCCTTGACCTGCTGTCTTCACCCTTTGCTAAAGCCAGGTATCTCATTAGCCTTCCTCCCTGGGGACATGCACCTGCTGACTTGTCAACCACCCAGACTCCATGTTCTTTACTGGAAAGCTGCTATTTCTGTCCTGCATAAGTAAAACATGAGTTCAGCCAGGCTTGCTCTCTATAAATCATTAGAAGCTCAACTCCTGTTTTTATAGGACTTTTAAAAGCTTAGTATCTGAACTTTCTGCCTCTCTTGCACAGTATTTTCAAATGTTACGTGGTGACAGCTTACAAGTGGTGTTGGGTTGGAATCCAGGTTATAAAGCATGGACATTCAATGACTAAATCTGGACCACTGAGTCAGATTGAATACCTATTACAGGCTTTAAATAAAAAGAAGAAGTCAAACATCTATATGCCTTTGTTTTGCTATGTGTATGACTTATCAGTCATACCACAAATGTTTGCTATTAGCATTAATATACATTAGAAATATTTACTCAAATGACCAGGATCTCTAAGGGAAAAACCCTGTCAGTTAAAAGTCATACACTTGATCTTAACAATCAGGTATTTAAAATTAGCTTCACAATGAAGTATAATGTATGGACTCATTACTCAGTGGAAATCATCTTACTAACTAGCTTTAGAAATATAGGTCACACATTACATACAGCAAACATTCATTCTCGATCCCAGAAAAAAGAAATAAACTTCAAAGCAGTAAAGTCTAGCTCAAATATTCTCCTCGGGTTTGATTGCCCCAAGATTTCTACCCCCAGATTATGGTGCCCAGGCTATATAATACTCTCTCCCGCAGCAGTACGATCTAACCTGCCAGACTCAACTAGAAGATTTTAATAGCATTTACATTTACAAATTCAAAATTAGGATCCTCAAAAGCCCTGCTCAGATAACTATCACTACTACAGAAGAAAAGTCTTGCATTATTTTTTTGCACTGGTTATCACTTTGGGCATCATCAGTTAGATTAGGAAACCTAGAATTGTTGGTATCAAATCTAAAGGGTCTTTTAAATTAAGCCATTGAAATTTGCTGTATTTTAGATGCTAGCTAAGAAAAAAAAGGTATTTTCAGATGTAAGCAGAAATAAATCACAGCTACAGACACGAGCAGAACTGGGAGGAGTGGAAAGAAATCCTGGAGTTAGGAAAGTCTGGTTTCTAACACGTTTGTCTTCCGTTTGACTGATTTCAGTGTTTCAGGAGTAAGGGTAAACAGTAAAGCGAAGAATTTATTGCATGTATTTATACGTATTGGATATATTTGTAGTTTTTCAGCATCTTAATGGGATCGAGGCTGAGCTCCATGCTGAAGTCTAGTTCTGTGCTGCATGAAACACAGACCATATAAAATTTCCACAATTATGATGTGATCAGTGCCAATACTAATAGAAGTACACAGTTGCATCTAGCTTTGAAAAATGACGCAGGCATATCAAAAAGACTGCAGTTATCGGTCACACCTGATACATTCCAGCCTTCTGTTAAGTTTCATTGGAATTTTCAGCCCATTCAGTCATGAACTGAAGGTGGAACAAAGTCCTGTGGCTTAAGGAGAGGGGGTCGAAGTCAAGATACAGTGTTCTTTATCCTCAGAAAAATATTTACTTGGTGTCGTATGAAAGCTGGGCTACTTGAGTAAAGCATTCCAAGCTCTTCCTGAGGGTAGTAGCCACTGAAGAGTTTTCAGCATCTCTGTAAATCCGGGGATACAGGTACACAGGATATTTGTACAGACTGTGGTAGAGATTACCTCTGACCCTGTACATAAAAAGCTGCAAGAACTGCCAATACATTAAAAAAAAATACTTGCTGAGATAGTTAGCTATATTTCTTAAAGAACAAACTAGCAAGAAAAGGGTAAGATAAAACAAGACCAAATAATCAAAAACTTTCTGGAAAAACAGGCAACATTAAAAAAGAAACAAAGCCCCTAATCTCTAGAGAATATTGTATATGACCTGACAGCTACTATTCACACACAGAGAACACAGTAAGAAGGGGTATTCACAGAATATAAATACCTTAGGAATGCAACACATTTTTAAGAGCCTTACTTACAGGATAACCAGGGAAAGCAGGATAGCCACCAGATGGAGGATAACCCGGGTATGCCATTCTGGGAAAAAGAAAAGATATTTTCACTGTCAAGGCACTATATATGAGTTTGTAGTAGTTACTTGCTTGCTAATTATCTGTTAAATCACTTGAACAATATGTTTAGTAGGTTTAGACTTGCTCAGAAGTACTTGTCAGCTATTACGCCCACAAAACCTTTCCTTTTTTCCATAAACATGACCATAGCAAGCACGATTCAGAAAGGAAGCATCTTCAACTTCATAATTACCTACCACTCTTACTTTGGTCAGGTATACATTGAAGCATGGTAAGAGCTCTAAAAAGAACTCTGAAATACAGAATACCCTTCAAGGTGCCAGCAGGAGGGGCTGAGCCCTTCACCAGAACAGAAACAGAAGGGTCAGGCTAGAGCAGGGTCCCAGCCCTGAACTGCACCAAGCACCTGTCTCCCACCACCCTGCACTCCTCTGCTCACAGGGGTAGTTCCTATAAGAAAAGCAATACCCTATCTATACCATGTAGAATGATAATTTGATAGAAATACGTGTAAGCTCCCAGGTTCACTTCATTTGAGTATAAAATTTCTGTTTCCTGCCAGTAACTGTTTATTTTAGCCCAGTTTTTAATAGAGGGACCTGGGGAGTAGGAACAAAACAAGACAGAAATAATTTCCTATATTGCCTACCAGTTGTCAGGGATTTTTTGAAGCCATTAGCCAGGTTACGAAACACATAATGGTATGAAAAAAAATCCTGTTAATGTTAACCAGCCAGAATCCTTGATTAGGGTCTGGGAGTTACTCATGGCATGTTTCTAAGACAGTATGCACTATAGCTGCACAAATCAAAGGACATGGGAAATATAAAATGAATGCAATACAGTGAATGATTATTCACATTTCTAGGTATTCAGCAGCCAAACCAAATGGATTTTAAAGCAGAATTATTTCTGTGTTGGACCATTAAGGCAATAGGTGGTAGTGGAATTAAACATCTGAGACTTAATGTGGAAAACATTAAAACTCTGTGTAGGTTTGTTCAAGTAAGAGCCAAAACCAGCTTGCAGAGAAGCACAGAGGTGATCCTTCCCCTCTACTCTGTTCCCTTGAGAACTCACCTGGAGCACTGTGTACAGTTCTCAACATCAAAAGAACATGGAACTGTTGGAACAAGTCCAGAGGAGGGCCATGAGGATGATCAGGGGGCTGGAGTACCTCCCGTGTGAGAAAGTTGGGGCTGTTCTGCCTGGAGAAGAGAAGGCTGCATAGAGACATCATAGCAGCCTTCCAGTATCTGAAGGGGGCCCACAAGAATGCTGGAAAGGGACTCTGTCAGGGACTATAGCAATAGGACAAGGGGTCATGGGTTTAAACTTAAACAGGGGAAGTTTAGACCAGATATAAAGAAGTTTTATGATTCTGTGATAAACTTGGGTCATTACTTTCAAATAAATAAAGCGGGAAGAGCAACATGAGTGTTTGTAGAACTATGCTTGCATTATAGAATAGCTAGTGTTGGAAAGGACCTTAAGATCATCTAGTTCCAGCCCCCCTGCCATAGGCAGGGACACCTCACCCTAGACCATGTCACCCAGGGCTCTCTCCAACCTTGCCGCTGCCAGGGATGGAGCATTAACCACTTCCCTGAGCAACCTGTTCCAGTGCCTCACCACACTCACAGTAAAGAACTTCTTCCTTGTATCTAACCTGAACTTCTCCTGTGTAAGTTTAAAACCATTACCCTTTGTCCTATTGCTGCAGTCCCTAATGAATAGTCCCTCTCTGGCTAACAGCTTTTACTTCCCTAAGAAGTAATATCTTCAAACAGTACCTGTACAGTATTTATTACTGACAGCTGCTTGAATGGACTTTAAATTTGGCTTTCAACAGCACACTTCGTTATTTCTGACTTTAACACTACTTGTAATTCCCTTCAGGAACAGGATGACTGGCAACACTTCTTTCTGATTTCAATGCCACTCTTTCTGCTTACAGGAAAATACTGTGCCAGCAAAACAAACTTTGTTTTGTAAACAAAAAACTTTTTCAGCTTTTCAGCTTCACCATTAAGCAAACAAGATTACAAAAACTGTAAAACTTGTTGAGGTGCACTGTATCATTTTCACTGTACCACTTACTGTTTTTCATGATGCAGTGATGGCCACTCAGCTGTTTGAACAGCTGTAAAAAGTTTAAGTTGTACAATAAACGGAACCCAGCAATCTTTAACCATATTACAATACACCAAATTTTACACTCATTGGTAAGATACTTCATTTAGAATCTGATTTACTAGCAAACACATTCTGGCAAAAAGCTTTTTAAGGGATGAGTTTCCAACATCTCACTTTCAAGCTAACAAGCCATGAAAGCTATGTCGTATTTCTGATTAGCAGATTAACCAGCCATGTCAACCTGTGACTTACGGTGCACTGCTAAGTTATTTAACACTTTCCTTACTTTTGCTGTGTTGGTTCCTTTTCTAGGACACAATTTGCACTGCAAGTTCCTCTGGGCCAAGTATGGGGAATTGCGGTATTTCATTTTAACAAAACCTCGTTTAACAAAACTTCAATTCCTATTTGTCATTCTTTGGGACTGCAAAAATTAAAATGTTTTCTTCTCATTTGCTTGATTTAGCTTACTTCTTTTTCTATTTAAAAAAAAAAAAAAAAAAAAGGACTTTAAAAAAAATAAGAAAAGACTGCTACTGCTGAACCCAGGACAGTAATAAAAGGGTCAAGTAAGGGCTGCTGCTTCACTTCAAGCCTTTTATAACAGATGGACATGATGCTAAATTGGCATTTCAGACTTGCCTCTGACACCAGTTACAAGAGTCTCTCCAAACTTACTATGACCAGACAGCAGTATTGACTGAAACCTCTCCGTATGTAGATATAATTTCCCAGATTGATTAAGTCGCTTACACAATGTTAAATACCTGATAAAACGTTGCAGTGCCGCTGCCGTAGGGCATGGCCTCACTTACCCGCAGCACAAGTATCCTCAGGCAGAACATAGGCTCTGATAATACTAGTTTTGTAACAAAACCAACAGATTTTCCTGTCAGATTTTAACCCCCGCCCCGTTCTGTCCGGGCGCTGAAGGGTGGAGCCGCGGGCCGGGCGCTGTCACAGCGTGCCCGGGGGTGAGTCAGCCGCGGGGCCGCACAAGGGCGGCATCCGTCGGTTCTCCTGTGCGGGCTGGAACCCACATCTGGGGGGTCTCTCTTTTTTGGCGGATGGGGGCGGCGTATATGTAGCTCTGTCGGTGTAACATTAGGGGCCCCGCTGAACTTGGGAGTGCTGGACGGGAGCCCAACAACTAAACACAAGGAAAACCTCTCTCCGGCCGCTGCCTCAGCCCGGCCCCGCGGGACCTCCGGGCACTGAGCGGGCGGAGGAAGCCCCGCCCGGCCTGGCCCCGCCCGGCCTGGCCCCGCCCAGCCCTGCTGCCCTCTCCGAGGCCGCCCCCGCTAACACCACACCCGCCCCCAGAACGCTTGAAAGACGCCGGTGGGACTACCCCCGCCTTCCGCTATGAGGCGGCCCAGCCCCGCCCGCCGGGAGAGCCACCGCCCCGCTCTTGTTTTGGGGCGGTCATGCATCGCCGTGTCTCTTCCCGTTCCCTCAGCCGCAAGCCCCGGCGCAGCGAGCCCTCCGGCGAGGCACAGCTGCAGGCGAAGGCAGGTAGCACTGTGCTTGCTTCTCCTGAGGCGACCGGGACCTCGTTCCCGCTCCGCCCCGGGATGGCAGGCCTGCAGTCGGGGAATGCGGCTGTCTGGGGGGGCCGGCTGGCCGACACCTCTCTCTGCCGGACACTTGCCGAGCCCCCAGCTGGCGGGCAGCTGCGGCTTCTGGGGCCCTGCTCCAGGCTGCCACCCGTGCCGCCCCGGAGCCTAAGCACGCCCATGCTGCCCGGCGCAGCGCGGTCGGAGCCGAGCCCCTCCCAATCCTTCCCACCTGCCCGCCACCCCACCGCAGGCGGTGTGAGAAGAGCCGCCTGGCCCGCGGCCTGAAGCGGGGGGCGCGGGTCTCTTGGGCCGGCTCTTCCCCTCTCCCCGCCAGCTGCCTCACCTTAGGAGGAACCTGCACAGCCTCCGGCCTCTCCCGCAGCGACACCGCCGACTGGAGGCTGTGACGCCAGGCGGCAGCCGCCCCGCCCCCGTTACCGAGACCGCCCCGGCCCGGCCCACGGGCCGCTCTCCCGTCCGCTCCCGGGTGCCGGCTGGGCCGAGGCGGGCCAGCAGCGGCTCCAGGTGGTGATCACCCTACTAACCCGGGACCGCTTTCCTATCCGTGCAGGTTTGCCCCATCTTGCTGAAGGAAAGCTGCAGTATGCCCAATTCTCCTTCAAAACGTCTGAAAGGTAAGTTCAAAAATGCAAGTGCTACAGAAATGTAGGGTGACTTCCAAGTGGAGCTGTCAGGGAAGTGTCAGGCGATGCCATCCCTCAGGAGTCCTTAGCTGCCACCCTATGGCGTTCCTTAGCCACCTGCCTAGGAAAGGAACGGAGAAGTCCACACTGCAGTTTCCCTGCAACATCGCTGCAGTGGAGTTCATGCACGTAGCTCTAAATCGAGTCTGTTACCCAGTTACACATGAGTTTTTAGCACAACATCATCATTCAGTAGCTGGCAGGTGGTCAGCCGAGTCATCTAAGCCACCAGAACAGCATGTAATGTGAAGTATGTAAAAGGTTTTAGTAAAGCTGGAGCAGTTGTTACTTTTATGTAGTTACTCAAATCAGGATCTAGGTCGCAAGAGAGCATAAAAGTAAGATTCTCCTGACTACTACATACCCTTCTCTAGAAATCTTAATTATATGTATGCAGTTGTGGGAAGTGCATTTCATGTTTTGTTTCTGCCTATTATAACATTTATTCATACTATACATAGAACAGAAACTAGATAAAAATAGCCCATTCTTTACCTGTGATTACTTATCCATAAGAGATTCTGACCAGCAAGATAGAATTTATGAAGGATCCACCTATGATATTATGCACCAGTTACTTGGGATTATTCAAAATAACTTCCTAGGGTTTTTTTTTTATTTTTATGATAAACATCTTAGCATTTCAGAGACCATTAAAATGCAAACTACTTTTTTTTCCTTTTTTTTCCTGTAACCTGGTGCCACACTTGAACTCCAGATGAAACAACAGCCACTGTTCTATTTGTCTGTAAATCAGCATTAAGTGCAGGCAGCATAAAATAGGTGGGTAATAATTTACTATACTTGCCTGTTTCAAATGAAAAGCACCTAAAGCCACATAAAGAACCTAATAAATTACCTATCCTTCAACAAGATTTGGCTTGTTCTCCCTTGTTTGCCCAAAATGCATCAGGAACAGCTTTTAGAGTGTAATCTTCAGACCATTCTCCAGCTTGACCCTTCGAGTGTATGTGTACTTTATTTCACATCTGTTATACGCATTTCTTTTCCAGTGGGGTATAGATTTAAATCCCTGTTTCCATGGGAACCAAGTACCTTCATAAAATACACAATTCTTTTTCTCTTCCATTTATTGAACTGTTTGGATTTGAGCTATTTCAGAAAGAAACAATTTTTTTTTCCCCCCACTGACAAGGGGAAAAAGAACAAAAGAAAACATTTGAGCAACACAGTGTAAGTCTGAAGATCCTATTATATGTTGCATGTTTATATGTTAATATCTCAAATTACTTTTTAAAAGCATGGAATGAAACCATTGTGGTCATCTAATTTCACTCCCTATATTTAAGGAAATCACTTGGTTTGTTACTATAGCTACAGTCAATGCATTAAGGAAGGCTTCTAAAACCTCACGGAGATTCAAGGCAGCTTTTCACTATTGGAAAATTCAACTTTAGTGAAGTTGAGAGACAAACTCTTGCTCTTTTGTAATGCCCTCATATCTTCTGCTAAGACATGATACTGGATAGAATTCTGGAGTCTTTGCTTTCAACTACATAGTTGTGCTGAGTACTATGAATAGAGCTGAAAAATCTTTTATTTTCCAGAATAATTTATCGTTTGTGATATAGATCACTATAGCATTGCTGCTTCCTTGTGTTATGTATCATGGTTGGAATATTGTTTCCCACTTAAATAACACAAAGTATTACTTTTAATGTTCTCTTTTAGCCAATACAGTTAAATTAAAAAAAAAAACAAACCAAAAAACAATACCCAAAAAACAACAAAACACACCAAACACAAAAAAAAAATCAAAGCCAACCAAGCACACACACAACCCATGCTTTCTCTCCTCCCCCCTTCCCATAGTTTGTGGTAAGCAAGAAGATCTGGTCAGCTCTGAACCATAGGTCAAAGTATAATAATCCAACAGGACACTGCAGTGACCCAAGTCTAAGTTTTACACTAAAACTTACTTTTCCTATTACACTATCATGTGACTGCAGGAATTAAAATGCAAATACTCAAAGTTAACTGTTGAGTTACCCTTAGAATCATAGAATTGTTAGGGTTGGAAAGGACCTTTAAGATCATCTAGTTCCAACCCCCCCTGCCGTAAGCAGGGACACCTCACACTAAACCATGCCACCCAGCCCTTCTATGCACACAGGGAGCAGAGCAAATTCAGTTTACTTCAGGAAGAGCCATGTGTTTGGTTAGCTGCTCAAGTGAGAGTCACTACCCCATGAGTCATGTTAGGGTTCCACCCACTGTAATCCAAACATTAAGATTTCACACAAACCTTACAAGTCAGCTGCTGCCAGGGTCTCTAGTTCTGTTGTGTGGAAGCACACCAAAATGAGAAGCTTTACCATTTCTCAAAGCAGAGAAGGAGAACAGCAGAATTTTCAGCTAGACTGCTTAGAAGAGCAGCACGTCCAATATTTTTCACAATCAGCTTTAATCCTTACAGTTAAGCCCATGGATTTCAGATATAGATAGCATATGTGCACAAGTTCACAAAATCACACACCAAAACACTACTTCCTCTTTGCAGCAGACGTAAGCATTCTGCCAAGAAACTTAAATGACTCAGCTAACAAAGCAAACTTAGTGACCTTCATCCCAGTATATGGAAATAGTCACCAAAATTGTAATACAATAGCTACAATGCAAATTGTAATTCTGGCAGTGAGGATTTTTTTTTAAGTGTCAAACTGCAGATAGCAAAATAAAAAGTTTGTTATTTTCACCATATAGAACAATTAGTCTTATCTCCATTTTCCAAGGCTCCCAATTGAACACATGATTTATTAAAGATCAGTCATTGGCCATACTGGATCAGTCTGACACTACGCACATTCTAAATGAGGAATGCAGTATAAACCACTTGGACATCCACAGAATGGTTGACAAGAATCCAGAATTAGTTAAAGTACAGAAGAGAGGAATTAGCATAAGCAAGGATAAAAAACTTGTAAGAAAGAACAAAGGCTGTGTTGAAAAGGGAACTTGCAGAATTCTGTTAAGCTGGTCTGGGATCAATTCCAAGTCTTTTCTTAACTGAGTAGGGCACAAAAGTTAGGAATAAGCTAACTGCTGATACCTGCTGACAAAACTGTGAGGTGTCGACAATACTGAGAATAACCCAAACCAGGAGAAATACATGGATTTATACTTTTTTAATTAGAAAGTTTCATAATGTCAGGTCATGTGCTTTAATTAATAATTTTCTTGGCAAATTGTAGCTCAGCTGCAAATGAGAGCAGGGGCATGAGATTGGGATGCTCAATCACACTGCATGACAGATACCAAGAGGCAAACAAGGACTTCGTAACAGGAAAGTATTAATATATTCTTATATTAATTGTAATATAATTGATGTGGGTATGGTCTTTACCAACTCATGTTCAAGAAAGACTGAAATTAAGCTTTAAGTGGGCTGCTAAGTGATCAAAGCATAGACAGTGTGCATCAGTGGAAAGGAGATAAAGCTTACCATGCTTAGTAAAATGAAAACTACAGTACGATGGCTACCTATCATGTATACTTATGTATAAATACCTATTATGTATAAATACCTCTTATGTATAAATACTTATGTATAAATACCTCTTATGTATAAATACCAGAAAGAGCATAACATAAGAACTTTAGCACGGACAAACGAGTTGTATTTAGGTATATTTAAAGTAGAATTTAAGATACGGTTGGTTGAGATAGGAAAGAGATGAATTTATGATTCAGGAGACTCCTTCTAAGGTAGTTAGCGAACCAGAGAAGATGGCAACAATGAAGTATCTGTTAAACACACCAAATTAGCACAAACTTTTTTCCCTACCCAGAGAAACACACAGTATAAACACTTTAGTTGTACACACTTAGAATGTCAAATTTCAATTGCTTTTTAGCTTAACTGGCAAACTAACAGTAACACAGTGCAGTCTGCAAGGACTCACTTTAGATCGTATTCTAATCCTGGTCACAACCACCACCAGGAGTGTTCTGTGCATTACTGATCCTAAATACCTGATAGCAGTCATAGGAAGCCTGAAACCTGACTGTTGCATACTGCCTATCCACTAACATCTCTTGAAGAATCATCTAAATGTCATCTGCAAGTCTTGCAACACAACAGAGGGAATCAAATTGCCATCAGGTACCTGCAATTTCCATTGTGGTACACCACCTTCTTTCTACTGCTGAGACTCATCAGTTAGCAAATACTTGAGCATTACCAGCTCCTCCCTGCATTTTTAATGTGGCATTTCTATTAAAGATAGTATAACACTGAGTACTTTCATGTGCTTGTGGATTTTACATGCACTTGCTCAAAGATGTGAGCAACCACTGTCTTCCTACGCTAGGAAAATGTCAGAGCAAAGTGTAGCGTCTGCATGCTAATTAAACTGCGGGTTTGTCAGAAGTCATCATGCTCAATGGAAAAACACAAGGTTTCATTGCCACTTTGTACTGCCAAGAGATGCTTTGCTGAAACTCTATTCCTTTGTTGAGGCTGACTGAGATTACATGTCTGAAAAGGGTCCAAGGCAGCAAGGTGGACTGACTTTATACACCTCTCTAGCTTTCCTAAGTGCAAGTATATCAAAAGAGAACAAGAGACTCAATTGTCACAGTAAACTGTCATGAGTATTGTGTATATTGAGGAAAAGAAGTTTTCAAGAACACATTGAGGTAAAAACCCAAGATCAGCTCAACTAAGCTAGGATACAAGGAAAGATCTTACCATCGTTTGAGCAATTAAATATTTGAGGGCTAGGAGGTGGTTAAGAGAGCCATTTAAGCAAGGTATTTTAAAGCCTAATACTTCCCAGGAAAACATGCACATTGTCAGAAATAAACATGTAATAGAGTAATGTCCAGTATAGTCATACTCATTTAGAGAAGACATTTAAGAAAACAAAAAGGCTGAACATACCACAGAGGATACAAAGTTGTATTAGTAAGGGCACTAATATGACTAAAAAAAATAAATATTGTATATAGAAGCATACACAGAGACATATCTATCCTGACTGTTATCAAAGTTATTTGAAGCAATGCATCCTAAACAAACAAACAAAACTCAAGGAAAAACTCCCCTAATTAATCAAAGAAATCTGTGGTTTACAAATCAATAGGAAGTTAAAGCTTGAAATCCTTGGTGATGTTTCTGGACTCCCAAGCTTTCCCCACCAGTTCTTCTATGGAACTTCAAGTTTTTACATAGATTTTCATAAAGTGGAGCAATTCATATACATAAAATACTTTTAGGAATTCCTGTCTAGACTTTCGAACTCCAGAGAAGGAATGCCTCCTACGTACAGCCAGGCTTTACAATTAAGCAAAATGATGCATTACGTTGTCCTTCACAAGAATGGCCACTGAAATTTGAAATCAGGCATTCAAAGTTCCAGCAAAGTAAGGTTCACAATGTGCTATTCACCCAGTAAAAAGGGACAGAATGGATGGAATCAGATATGGGGTTTCTAAACAGGCAATTATTTTTTGTCCTAATTCCAAGCATTTGTCACTGTGGTGTGTGACATACAAACAGATCTATGGATTGTATCATCTTCTGATGCCTCTGCTTTACAGTGAATTTACCTAGGAAGACATAACCTCAGTCCCTTCTGATGTATCATCATTATAGTTTTCAGGTACTTGCAAGAACTGCCAAATTCTATGATATATTTTCTGTAACAACGATCGCAAATTAGTTTTTTCTTTTCAAAGCTTTGCATTTTGTGCTTACTAGATAGCATAGCTATTCAACTTGTAGAGCATTTAAATTTTTTCTTCTTACATATTATCTTCCTACATTTAGTCTTCCTAACAGGGAATGGCAAGTTTACTGCAGAGGAGAGATCAGGGAAAGGATGTTATCCTTTCTTTCCAATTTTTTTGTAGTAATTGAGAGACCTATCCAGCTTTGCTGCTTACTGTTTCCCTCCACGTATTTCAAGGCTTACTTTAAATAACACCTTGACCTGAAAATCTGCAAAATATTTAAATGGCCAAAGTTACGAATATTAAGTTTAAAGACAAGAAGGGAAACCAAAGACTTTTTTCAGACATATAAAAAATTTGAATCAATTTGAACTTAATGCTCACAAATAACATTTTCAAAGAGGTGAGAATCCTTGCTATACCTTCAGTTTTCATGTACCTTGTCCTTGCAATTAGAACTTAGTATGTAGTCACTCTCCACATTGGAACCAGTACAGGATCTACAGAACTGTAACCTGAGTCCCACTCTTGGTAAATTTCATATTCATTTATCAAAACAGATGTGAGGCATCAGAAATCATCATTAGTAATTAGGAGGAACAATTATGTTGCAGAAGAGGGACACTTACAATCCATCACACAACCTTCCTCCTCAGTACAGCTAAACAAACTTCTAAAAGTCTGAATTCAGTCTCACACTCTGTCAGTATCCTGCTGAAGGGCACATACACAGCAGCACTAATAAATCAGTAGCCATAATATCCCGTAGTCCTCCATATCACGCGCAACATAAGAAGTCACACTTTCAGTGTGCTGTAACGGCTGAAAAAAAACCTTGCAAAGAAGCCTACAGAATTGAAGTTGACTTGCATCTACTCTGGTTTTCTTTCCTGATGCGGTGTTATCCCCCCTTTTCTTTCAAAAGTGGATTCACTATACAGTAATGAATAAAACAAGGTTTTTTTCTGGACAGAAGCCAATCTTGCCATTGCAATGGAACTTTTATTTCAAATACATTCTTACAATAAAGCTGTATTTTGTTATACAAGTACATAAACTCAGGAGACAAAAGACTCATGTAATCAATTTAAAAATATTGGGCTCATCTAAATTGCAGCCATTCCCATGAATTTCCTAAACCATGGTAAGGATTTTTCAGGGCAATGGAAATAAAGATGTAAACCAGGTCATCTAGGTAATTAAATTAACATCTGGGAAAATTTTGTAACAACATAGAAAAGTGTTTCTGCCCATTCTTCAGGCTTTTTGACATGTAGGGTGGCACAATTTTCTTTATAAACTCAGAAGTTTTTCATTGAGAGCAATCTGTGACTGTGTGAGGTTTGCCAAGTAGGTTACCATCAGCAAGTCCTGAGAGGAGGAGAAAAAAAAGCAACCAACAGTGATGAGAAATACTAACAAAGATGATAGCCTATTAGGGAGTTGAATTTTTAACACCTGTAAAGCAGTTTACAATCAGCTATTAGGAATGCTTCCCTCACAGGAAGAAGGATTTGGCATTCCCAGAATATGAAACTACCTGTGAAATTTTAACTCCAAGTTCACTCATGTTAACCAGGCAATTCAAAGGGTATAAGCAAAATTAAAAATTAGTTCTGGTCTTGCAGACTGTGGCTGAACAACACATTCAGAAACTTAGCTTTTGCTTTCTAAAATTCTGTTACAGGAGTAAGGTAGCATACTAAAGCCCTGCTCATGTCCTAAGTGTTATGCAAGGAGACAGAACTTCAAGCTCAGGCAAAGGAAGCTGGCAAGTCACCAGCTGTAGTCCATCCTTGTAATACATACTGCTTTAAACCTGGTAATTTGTATTGTACAGTCACCCTAAAAAGAGTTGGTGCTGGCTTTCAGATTACTTGCCTAATTCCTAAGTACCTGAGAACTCAACTCTCTCATTCGCAGCTGCTTTCAAGATTATTATAGTGAACTGATTTATCCACCTTCAGCTCTTAAAACATTAAATTACTGACACAAAAAGGTTGTATCTTCTCTTAACATGTTTGTATGAAATAAAAGTTTTGATCTCAGACAAATTTGTGTCTGTATGACAAATTTTCAGAATGGCTGTCAACTGAAAAAAACTGGATGATGAACTTACATTGATATTGCTGTTCAACATTGTCTCAAAGTCCTCTGGTGAAATCTTTGGCACCTGGTTAATGAGATCCATCAGGAAACGACCAACAGTGTTGTCAGCAGCCACTTTGCCAGACTAAGTATAAGAAACATACACTTCAACATGAGTAAAACTCAGCAAGTTTATGGCACAGAGAGAAAATATAGAAAAAGAAAACCAAGATGGACAAGCTTACATGAAACTTATTTGCTGGCTTAAAGAGTTTGCCTTACCAACACATCCTCTGCATACTGCAGCACCATGGTGAGGGTGTCCTGAATCCTGGCTGATGCTGACCCCACCTGCTGTAAATCACTGGACAAGCCAATCACTCGGTTAGGGCTAAAACAAGTCTTCATGATAAGATCCACTGAAAGCAAAAAGGGGATAAGTAAAAAAACTGTCACAGAAACAACTTGTTGAGGACTTCAGCAAGATAGTCTTATTTCCAGCAGAATTCACACAATGGCAATTTTATCAGGGTAAAAAAACCCCAACATTTAAACAGTGTCATAACAATGCCTATAGTCAAAATAGGAAGAAAAGATTCACCTCCTATCCGCTCTGTATCATAGTAAACATACTTCACTGTCAGAGGTGTGAACATCACACCCATAGTTTTACCAGGGACTCCCATTGGGGCACTAGGGAGAAAAGAACAAAAAGTTTTCAGCATGGATATATTTAAGGGAGGAAGTAATAATTTCCATCTCAATAATCTCTGTTAGCACTGAAGTGTAAACATGAGTATGTTACTCATTCTCACCAAAATCAGCAACATTAAGACCATGAATAACTGAGGATAGAAAATCAGTCTGCCATACTATTAATTGCTCATTTTCAACCGAGAATACTCCTAGCTGGTCTGATGTTGTCAGCATGAATACATGAAGAGCTAAGTATTATCTTCTTAGCCACAGTTCCTTCTTGCTTATAGAGCAGGTATTCTTCTATCCTGAAATATTCCACGCTTTGAGAAATCGCTTAAGTAACAAACAAAAATATGACATTCAATTACAAAGCACTCTCAAAACTTTTATTATTCCTGCTATTCAAAGTATTTGAAGTGCCTTTATGCTTTAAGATGTCAGGAAACAGCTTCCTTTTTTGAAGATGTGCAGTAGACTTCCACTATAAAGAAAGGCTGGGGTTTTGCTCCTTAAAGAGGAGAGCTCTACAGCCAGTGCTAGGAAGAACAGTGAGGTGAAATAGGTTCATTTCTCAATATTTAATCTCCATTATTAATTGATAAAAATGGAAGTGATTGAGGGAATAAAGACTGATAAAAAGACGCAGTTTCAGTTGCCTTCACTGCACTAATCATCCAAGCTGCTTAAACTGCCAAGCCATAAAGCCAGTAACTACAGGCTAACATTCTGACAGTGTGATCAAAGTTTAACACTAACGAGAATTAACAAGAATTCACATTAACACTAGCTATGTGAATCCTGTGAAATGTCACAAAGATGTTCACAAAAATGTTCAGAACACTACTAATGAAGTCAGAAGTAGGAATGGTTAGGTTTTTCAGCTTACATACAGTGGTCAGGACATTCCAATGAGAAGTAAGCTTGATCCCTGGCTCTACTGTGTTTTAGCTACTGCACAGAATTATTCAAAATGGGACACTGCAGCCCACTATGTTTCTTGTTGCCCTGATGTGGTCTCTTAATTCAGATAACTTCCCTCCCAGAAATGCAGCCTCCCGGAATACCTGACATAGGCTTTAATACTCATGCGTGAATTCTGGAGACTCGTGTCCACAGTGAGATGGATTGGATTGTGCGCTTCCCGGCTGTAATATTCATGGATCAGGACAGAGTGTTCTGTGATGTCATGGCCTGTTGCATACCTTCAAAAAAATTCACAGGTTTAGGAGCCATTCTTCCAACATTATAGTGCCCAGTGTTTGGTACTGTTGGTATTCAACAAGTTTTTATCTTAAACCACTCATTTCCAAGCACTGAGCTGCAGAAGCATATTAAATACAAGTGTTTTTACTAAGGAATTTGCAGTTTATAGGAATTACAGAATGAGCGTACCCACAGCAAAAACACGCACCAAGACCAGTGTTGTAGTACCAGCCATAAAGAGTTGGTACAGTTGACATCAGACACCCAAGATTCAGTTATCTGACATTACATTCTGGTGCAGCTCTTTCATTCTGTGTAAGTTAAGTCAAAGCACGCCAAACAAATCAACCAACTAAGTAGATCTTCCACAAAGCATCTCTCTGCAGGAGGAACAACTCGCTAATCTAGCTCTTTTAACTGCTCTGCAATTAGCTTCACAGGAAAATTCCTATCATCAGGACTGCACTTTGCTGTGCCATTAGATGGTGGTTAAGGTCTGCTACACAGGAACAGAACTGAGCTATTTTGTAAGAACAGGGGAGCATTAAAAGACTAATAGAGCCATGCACACACTCAGGCACTGCCATCATACTGATCTTGCTTTGCATCCCACACACACATAACTCCCACCTTTTCTCAGCAGAGAACTTCTCTGCATGCTCCAGCTGTTGGTTCCTCCTGAGGCCTTTGGTACTCTAAACTACTCTTCTGTGTTCTCCTTTTTTTCTAACCAGTTATCTTCTATGGTGCAGGCTGTAGTACAGGTAGCTATGTCCTTCTAGCAAAGCCATGCAGGCATTCTCTAACTCATCATTCCTCTGTGATATCTTTACTAGATAGATACAAAAACAAATCCTGTACACCTCCAATACCATCTCTTCCTCTTGTGAACTGCGAAAGCTTTACAACTGATTCTATGACAAGAGTTGCAAGATCTTACTGTCACAAGCATTAGTGCTTCTGCTTCTCAACCTGTGACAAGGAGAATAATGTAGTTCAATTAGTTAAGGGACCAAAAGAACTGCTTGTATGTTCTTGCAGAACTTACCAGCCCAAGATGATCTCGTTAGGAGACACCTTCTTGTGCAACTCATACATGTTTTTGGCAAATTCCATATCGACTGCCACCTAAAAAATGGGACAGGCCCAAGTCAGCTGGTCACAGGCATGCTGAACCCTTAACGGAGGACAACACGGCTGTAAGCCCTCACGCCGCCCTCAGGGGTGGCACATGGGCAGCACACACCCCCGCTCCCCAGCAATCGCCAGGAGACCCACCGCCCGCTCTCCAGCGCAGCTTGGGTGGGTTGTACGGCCCGCCACACCCGCCCGGGCTGCCCCGCACTCTGTACCTCATCTTCAGACTCGTTGTGAGGAACGGAGAAGCAGTTAGTGACCTCCACCGAGTGCTTGTCCACGGTTCCTGCCGGAAGGCAGCACGGTTAGAGGGGCACCGTGGGGGAGGTGGGCTGCTCTCCCCGCGGTCGCCGGCTCTTACCCAGCAGCGTCCCGATGACCCGCGCCGCGCCCTCGTTGCGCCGCTCGAAGCTGTCCACGATGGAGGCGAGCACGACCGGGTGCAACCGCACCACGCGGCCGCCGGGGAACGGGCCCGAGAGCGCGGCCGACAGCGGCGCGGCCGGCGGCGGCGGTGCTGGAGCGGCAGGCGGGAGCGGCGCGGCAGTGGGGGGAGCGTTTCCCGTCGGTGTGGTGGGCGCCGTCGTCGGACTCTGCGCCGGAGCCGCCGCGGGAGGAGCTGGAGCGGGAGCTGTCGCCGCCATTTTGCAACAGAGAGAGGGGTGGAGGGGTTCGCGGCGGTAGTAATTGGCTGATCTGAACGCCTGTCGCGCAGCGTTACCTTTCTATTGGAGAAAGGGTTGTGCTAAGGCCCTCCTGCCATCTGTTAACCAATCTGGGGAGAGCGATGAGGGAGGACGCGCTGGTTGGAGGAAGAGCGCAGTGCCGGTGACTGAAGTTTAGCCGGAGCCGGAAAGTTTGTCAATTGGGTTCTCCCCACCTCCCTGCGTGCCTGCTCTCGCTGCCTATTGGCTAACATCGCCCCTGCCCTCTGGCAGGGCGGGAGGGCACATGTATTGGCTGTGGCGCTGCTGTTCGCTCTGGTGGTGGCTACGAGAAAAGGAGATTTGTGTATGTTTATAATGCCGACCGTCCGCCCGAACGCTTGCTCTCTCGGTCGAGCAGCAGGGAGTCCTGCTGGAGGCAGGCTGAGCCGGCCTGCGTGTTTCAGAGCTCCCTGTGCCCTTCCACGCCCTACCATCTCTGTGGCTTTAGGGGTGTCTGTGCATCCAAGGGCCTGCCCTAGCTGGTTTTGCGTTGGTGGCACATTCCTGGGTATGCTTCAGTTCCGTGTTGCCGCCAGTTGTGAGTGAATGCTGAGGTGTTTGGGTGATGATAGTATGGTTCTGGTCACAGTGGAGGAGCTGTCGCAGGCCCCTTGGCCTGCTTGCGATGAGGTTACAGACAGCACCTCTTTTCCTGCTGCCTTACGGCCGTATAGTCTGTGATGAACTTAACAGCCTTCAGACACGCCACCAAGTGGCCACCATAGGGAAGAAGATTACCCAGTAATGCTGTGTGTGAGGCATCCGTAACCCTTCCGCCGTTGGGCCTGTGAGGCAGGGAAGTGCTGTTAGCCCTGCTTTCCACGTCCTTGTATAGTGGAAGAGTAAGTGCGTGCCGGGTAACCTGTAGAGAGCAAATGCTGGCTACCTCTATCCAAGGTTTAAGGGTTACCCAACAAATGGAATTCTTGTATATAATTTGCCTGTTACTTATAGTTCCCCATGTTTTTGTGCTTGAGCAACAAACCTGTGTAGGTGGGGACAGGTGACAGATATGGCTGCAGAATGAAGCATGTAAGCTTTTGATAACTGCTGAGGAGATTCCATTCTTTTGGATCTTCCTTGTCCCTTTCTTGGCTGCGTACTTGCAGGTGTGGCTGTATAGTAACAGGAGTAGCAACATGGTAACAGATTTACCTCTAATTCTCTTAATTCAATAATTGATTATCATAGTTTTTAATGTTAGTTTGACAAACTTTTAAGGGAGAATTTCAGATATCGTTGAAATAGTAGGACAAGGGGTAATGGTACAGAATTTAAATGGGTGGTTCAGGTTAGATGTAAGGAAGAAGCTCTTTATTGTGAGGGTGCTGAGGCACTGGAATGGGTTGCCCAGGGAAGCTGTGAATGCTCCATCCCTGGCAGTGTTCAAGGCCAGGTTGGACACAGGGGCTTGGAGCAAGCAGCTCCAGTGGAAGGGGCCCTGCATGTGTCAGGGGTTGGAGCTGATGGGCTTTAAGGTCCCTTCATCCCAAACCAGTCTGGGATTTTTCAATAATCTGCTGAAAAAGAGGAAAGGAATGTGCTGAAATTGGGTGATTTTTTTCATAGAGGAAGGTTTTGACCTACAGTGGAGAGAAGACCCCTCTGCATGGCTCTGGTCTCTCTTCATCTGTGTAGGTGATTTATGCTGTGGACTCCTGTGGTTGTAGCCTCTAGAGGCCTTGTGAGCTTTTTGTCAGTGTGAAATAAAGCAGCTTGTGTGGCCTGAGGACAGATGTGTAGGTAAAAGTGATAGAAACAGCATTAATGCAACCTAATTGTTTTAATGGATTTTCATTAGAAGTAGGGATAATGCTTCACTGAGACTTTAGCTTTGTATCTTTTGGAGCATCCGTAGACATCTAGCCAAAAAATAACTGGAGGATGCTTCAGGGTGGTTTACCTGCTGTATCTGCTTTATGTAAGTGAAACTGCCACCTGAATCTGTCTGGGGCTTGTGCAAACAGCAGCCGATGTCAAGTCTTTTCCTATTTGTGCCCCTCTTTGCTAATGTTTAGCTGCCAGGAAGTGTCAGCAGCTTGGAGATGTTTCTGCACAGGAGCAACCTTTTGGGAGCTGAACTTCTCATCCTGCCTTGCTGTTTGATCTCTGTCCTTGGGGCTTTTGCATGTCCAAGGCTTGACAGGAGGAAAGCTGCTTAACCACGAATGCAAGATAGAGTCTGAGTCTTTTTACAGGGTTGGAAGAGCTTAATTTGAGAGTAGGTTTGGGAATTGCAGTGACTGCAATGAAAGCACCTCTGATTTCTTTGTTCCCACTCATAGCTGCCATCCAGCCTGCCGCGTGCCTTAATCCATACGGATGTCCTATTGTTCCCTCTGGGTATTAGGTTTTTGGTTGTGCTGTTTGAAAGCAGCGTGTCTACATGTTGGGAACTGCAGTTCAGTGTTGTGTGGCACGTGGGTGTATGGAAGATTATCTGGGGAGGAGAGGTGTTGCAGAAAGGAGCTATTGTCTTCTGCTTGGAATACCCTCAGAGACGCATCACATCCTGCACGTGTGCGTGCACGCACACAGCTCATCCTGCCCACTCGGCTCACTCATCCATCCTGATCTATATGGATTTTCAACAGAACTTGGTTTTGAGGCCGTAATGTACCTCCTCCATCATGTATTCCTGTTTCCAGCAAACAAAAGTGGGATCGTGTGTTGGTTTTGCAACAGTGGGATGTGACTGTAGTCTCTGGATGATGCTGTGGTCAAGTAAGAGTGCTGCAAAGGTCTTACTACTCTTTGCTCAACATCCTTGTGTCTATAATGAGCTTTTCTCTTCGTGTTAAGTTGCATCTAACAAATTCACCGCCAGTTGTGGTCCACAGTTCTGGTGTACCCAGCATAAGAAGGGCATGGAGCTGTTGGAACAAGTCCAGAGGAGGCCTTGAGGATGAACAGGGACTGGAGCAGCTCCTGTATGGAGCCAGGCTGAGAACATTGGGGCTGTTGAGCCTGGAGAAGAGAAGCTGTGTGGAGAC
>JBCJKH010049978.1:18867-36889 GCA_039877255.1 Loriculus beryllinus | reverse complement strand
GTGAAATCTCAATAGCCCCACCCTTTCAGTCTGTTTCTAAAACTCAGGGAACAGGAATCTATACAGGGAGCAATTATATTTCATAATCAGTATTTTATTCTTGGTGAAAATTAGCAACAAAACCACCCGTCCTGTGTGTGTAAACTGCTGTAATTAACTACAGCTGCTCATCTCCAGCAGCAGATACCAGAGGAAAGGCTGGTGACCAAACCTGTCTCAGAGAACCATTTTTGCCAAGTGTAGGCATTTTCCAACTGGATATATCAAAGCATGTATGGACTAAAAGGTTTGAGATGCTTGGGAAGCAGCTTATACCATAGCTGCCAAGGGAAAAGAGCCCTGCTTTATGGCTCTTATACAAGGCTAGTGGTTTGATCCTCGTTCTGGAGCTACTGAAATACCTGAACAGGGCTTTGGAAGAGAACCTTTTCCTTTAAGGTGTTGGAGGAAGCTTGAATATATTCCACTAACACCAGCAGTAGATTCAGGACTAAGTATTATAATGATGGTGGGAAGAAATCATAAAGAGGCTGTCTTAACATTTCCACTGAGGTGGTCATCCTTCAGCTCCTGAGCCCTGTTGCTAGGGCTAATGGTCACCGTTGGGTGGTTTCTGGAGAACAACACTGAGTATTGCCTCTAGAAATGGAAAGGAGCCAGAAATGGTGCTTTTACACAGCTTCCTCTGAAATACTACTAGTGGATTCTAAATGTAAAGCAGGAATATGCAAATGATTGCCAGGCAATTAGGCTGGAGTTAAAAGTTCCCCTCTGTTGTCATTACGAAGATAATTTTCCTTAGCTTTCAATGCAGTCTCTGCTACCAATGTAGCAGTTTCCTGGCTTGCTGTTAGATGCAAATGGCTGTCCTTAAACTCCTGTCTGACTACCCATGGTTTGCTATCATGCTGCCATGTGCCTTTGCAAGACATTTGCCCCAGATTTGTAATCATGTCTAGCTTTGAATGGTGTGCTCCTGATCACAAGGTTCAGGAGGCATTCTTACTTCTGCTCCTTGAAGGACATTAAAATCTGACCAGTTTACCCACAAAAAAAAATACCTCTGCCTGATCTGCATTTGTTGTTTCTTATCCTATCTTTTTTTTTTTTAACTATGATTCTCTAAACCAGTCAACATCATCTGAGAAAGGCTGCAAACACCAACATTTTTTAATTATACGCACACATAATAGTGAACAAAGATTTGTCAGTGATCCTCCCGTTGGCACATCTCTGCTCAAAAGAAACGTCTGTCTTTTAACCATATCCCTCTAAGCCTTTCTTTTATGAGGCATCCTGTTATGCAAGACCTTGGCTGCGGTCCAAACCATATTGGGCCCCTTTTAAGCATCCCTTTTACAACCTATCCTTTACAGTAACACACCAGCCCCTTGTTTCCCAACAACAACTTTCTGTACAGAAAGCTTTCAGTCCCAAAGAAGCCTTTAGACCCAGCAGTTGTGTGATTTTCGCCATAAATAACAGCTCTTATTAACCAGCAGCATTAATCTATAAAGGCATTATTCCAAAAACTAGCAGCTTTTCAGAATTTGATGAGAATGTTACAAGAACAGTAGCACCTAGAAAATCCCTTGGATTTAATTAACATTGCATTTCTTTTGAGTTGTAATGTTCAGTGCTGTTAATATAACTCTCCCTCAGTCATCACTTTGGTTGACTTAGAGGACGCAGTGTATATATTAGCCATCTACTGATCTCCAGAGAAATTTTCCTGAACTAATCACTGATCCCGTTATGGGCTTTTTTCTCAAAGACTTAAGAAATGACAATGTGGAGATCTGGATATCCTGTTACACACCCTCCTTGCACTGCCATCTGGTTAACAAGCCACTACCCAGGAAAGTAATTCGTTTATCTGTAAATCTCCATGAAGAAGGCAAAGAGAAGGAATTTCTGAATAAAATTCAAAATCAGATCATTACATAGGATATGGAAGAAATCAGAAAGAAGAACACATCATTCAAGACTCAAATCTTTTGCTGCAAATGGAAATCCAGAATTTTGCAGCCCAATTAAGGATCATTTCTGTCCTGTAGACAGAATACAACCTGTTCATTACAAAGGGTGCCACCTCTAAACAGTGTGAATGAGGTTTGAGCTGTTAATATTTTGATTTTTGAAGTCTTTAATTTAATTTTGAAGCATAATGCAGTAACAGGTACATATGGATACTTTCTTAGGAAAATTACAGTTGCTGTCTTGCAAATTATGACTCAAACAGAGGCCTGGAGGAGAGAGTATTTTGGAAGGAAGGTAAAATATCACTGGATATTTTCACTATTGTTAAGTATAAAGGTCAAATAAGCAGATTTTATGCCTGTGTAGGTAAATTTTCAGGCCAATTTGAAAACTGAATTACAGTACCTTATACAGAAATTGCTTATTACACTGTACAAGCCACAGTCCCTAGTGGGAATTCAGGTGAGTCTGTGTTTGAAAGACTGAGAAATAAACCATAATGGATTTTTAGCAGCAAATGTGCTACTGTGACAAGTAGAATGACAATCTGCTACTGTGTTCTTGATCCTAAGACACAAAAATAAATGCTTTGGTCCAACTTTCATTAGTTATGATGATGCAGTATAGAAATGATGGGTTGGACAAGAAAGGAGAATCAGAATCCAAACCTGACATTCTTGCCACATTTATGGACACCTACAGAGGTAAGTTATGAATCACATTCATGCAGGTACATCTTTGTTGTATCTTCAGAGTTGTCCAGACTAGAATGTCCAAGATTTGCTTTTCCTCACTGGCCTTAGGGCCTGTCTCTCCACACTGTGGGGCAAGGCCAGCTTTTAAAGAGGAACCTCTGCTATTTTCAAAACGCACATCTCACTGCTAAGTCCAGTTGCGGTCATTGACTTTGTTTTTGGTATAGCCTCAGGAGAGTGAGACCCACAGAGAGAAAAATCAGGCACTGCTTGTATCTGAATTGAGCAACTTCTGGATCTCTTCTGGTCCTTCCCAGACACTTTCCAGCCTTGCCAACAATGTGAAGTTTCATTAATTTGTGAGGCTATCCTGGTCTGGCTAATACATTTGGGAACACTTTTTAAATTAGATTATTACATATATTTTTGGAAGGGAGTGGGAATAGAAACAAGGGAAGGGCATTTTTCCTATTAGTTCTTCACCTGAAGCTATCATTGTACAAACAGGATTGGAAAAAAACCCATAAGAATAAATGAATACATGACTTCAGCAGGGCTTTAATTCCTTTGCTGTCAGGTATTAATTTAAGCCGCAACTAAAACAATAGGCTGTTGGGCGCCATTGGTGCAGTCGAAAGCCTGGTGCACATGACTTTTCCACTGGAATGCTTTCAAGGTCTTTTTCCTCTTCCTATCCTAACTGTGAAACCTTTATGCAAACGGTCTTAGTCACAATTAGATTACATCAAAGAATGTTTGTCTTGGTTTCAAGCCTGCTTGGGCTAAAACCAAGATAAATTGCAAATTGGCTAAAACCACCAACAAACACCCACTTTTTCTGGTCATTACAGATGAGGAATGTACAGTGCCTTTAGGTCTTATATTTCCACCGCCCTATCCTGTCCTTAGTCAGCAATTTGTTAGGTAATTGGAAAACAAAGTTCAATAGACTGTCTCAGAGTGGGTGGGGATTTTTGCTTTCCCCTTTAGGCCTTTGTGCGTCACACAGTACTTACAAAGGAATCAGCTCACAACTGAACCTGTGTAAAACCAACCACATGTGAAGCACAAAGAGAGGAGTCAACCCTCAGTTTGTAATCCTCGAAGACAGGTAAACTTATCACGACAAATGGCAACGCAAGGCAGAACTTTTCTGCCTCCCTCTCACCCTCCACAAGCACAGCTGAGGAAACTAAATAGGTACCAAGTGAGCTTTGTATTCCTCCTTTGCCAATGTAAAGCTGCCACCCTCAAAATTGTCTATAGGCTAGAAAATGTAGAGAGGGATCATTTCAGCAGCCACTAAATCAGAGATTCCCCTGTAGGGACACACCACAACAGGGCACAGCAAATCCCCAGGGGGGAGCCCCTGAAGGCTGGGGAGAATGGAGTTAAACACCCTGCAACCCATCAGAAGAATAGCTTTATGTTAACACAACAGTTTTTCACAGGCTTTACCATGAGATAGGTGGTGAAGTCAGGAGCCAGGACTGACTTTGAACCTTATGTACTGGAAATGAAAAGTAAATGAAGATTTTGGCTCTGGAGGCTACAGGGGGCATGCAATTTCAACATCTGAGGGCTGCGCTGTTTGTCTCCTGCAGCACCATGCCAATTTTGCTACTTTAAGTCTGTGTATATCTCAGTAGACACTTGCGGAGTTATTCTGGAGTTACACCACTACTTTTTAATAGAGGTGGCCAGAAAAAATAAATACTATTCACAAAAGAAAAAAGTTGAAAGTACAAAAATGCTCTTGGCTAGATATTCATCACGAGGAATATTTATTCCCTGAAATTTGCATTGGCCAGTCAGCCCAAAATAGACAGTTTTCCCAGACAACAACTCCATGAAAGTACATTTTTGGAGACTTTTTTTTCAGACTCTTTCCCTCAAGCATTCCTGCCAGAGCTCAAGGTAGATGCCATAGCTGATAAGGCCTTGCTGAAATCTTTGTGATTTAATCACAGGATGGCATAAAACCTGTACAGAAAATTCTAACAGCTGGAAGTCTGGGATGTCAGACAGTAGTTTCAACTGTGCCCTGCCACGTGCAGCTCATTGATACACTCCTCTGGAATGCAGAACAGCTATAATCATCACTTCGTCCAAACTGAATGATAAGAGTGAGGTTGATGGTCAGAGTCCTAGGTGTCTGCAACTGTCTGCATCTTCACCTTCTCTTTCCAAGTATTCTTCACCTCAGTTCAACGTTCTTCATGTCAGTAATTTCCCTGGGATTTGATTTTTCACCCACCACCATTTTTCTATAGCAGCTAGATTATGCTAAAGAATAATGCATTTCACTGAAAACTGGTCCTTCACCTAGGATGGGCATTACAGTTTTAAATGTGAAATAAAGAGATTCGTCCTTTAGCAAATAAATGCGTTACTTCATTTTCATCTTGCATGAATGGCAACTAGAGGTCACTTTGGACACTACACGGCATTTTTTTCAAAGAGGCTCTAGTTTACAGGATGAAGTGAAGCTGAGCTCAGCAACATAGGAAAGAACTCATGATGTTCCCAGGAGTAACTCTTCCAGTAAGTATTGCTATGCAGCATTGCCTGGTCTGGAACAATAACAAGAACTGCAAACTGATGTTTTCATCTTCATAGTCACTGAAGCTGTCACCAGAGACCAACCAAAAATGCAATATTAAAAAAAAAATCCCCCAAAACACTTTCTGAGCAAATCCATGCAATATTATTCCATTAAATTGACTAGGCATACGAGTAGTTTACAGTAAGTGTTGAATTAATCTGTATTTTCCTATTAGACCCACTGTTCAACACAATGTGCCCTGGTGTCTTGCCCACCTCCAGCTCTGCAGGGGTCATGGTGGCAAAAGTAACCTGACAGAGGAGGATATCTAGTGCCCAAATCTCAACCACAAAAGTCATTAGGTAGGTTAGGTGCTGCAAAAGGTGGGTTTGGTGCACCCGAATTGGGGGACTGTCTCCAAGGTGTGAAAACACATATGTGGTCTAAGGCATACTGGATACCTCTACTTTATGTGATATAAAAGTTAGGTGCAAGCTGATAAGTAACCAGTCCTCCTGCATTATTTGACGATGGAAGAAAAGTTTTTCAATTTAATTCAGTGCCTTCCATAGACTTTGAAGGTCCTTGTAGTTTACTAGCCACACACTCATTTTCTCCAAAAGCTTGTAGTCCTAGAAAAAAACAAATCACTCTAAAAAGTACAGCTGACACCAAAGAAAGCAATTGTTTCTATTATGAAGTGCTCTGTTCATAAGGGAGTTGGCAAATATTTCTTTCCTGATGCTTTGATAATGAAGCAGAAATTAAGATTTTCAGAAAACATGGGTGGTGGGGGGTGAGTGGTGCCTGTGTATCAAATTGGTGTCTGATTTCAGGCCTGATTTTTGGAAATTCCTCTCTGAAAAACAAGCCAGCTAATGCTGTTGAAAAACTCAGTCAGAGTTCAGATCCAAACATAGTTACAAATTTCAGGAGTGATTATGCCAGTAGTCTGTTTTATATCCTTTACAATTATCATGATGACTTATGAGACTGGGACATGGTTCCAGATTTCCCGAAAGAGTGTGGCAGTTTTGATCTGGCATGCCTTAAGGCCGTGTGCCCATTTAAATTACTTACTTGACTGAAAAGCATGGATTAAAATAACATACTCATTTTAAAAGAAAAAGGCATCGACAAGCTACTGCAGCCTATGTATGTATACAACTGCCAACCAGCAAAATGTTTTCGGACTCAGACAAGGAAAACTGAAGGGTTCATTGCAATTATTTAATAAGAAATTCTACAGAGCTCTCCAGAGCTGAAAGTTTTCATATTAATTTCTACATCAGACCCACAGCTTCTTTTGCATAAATGTTTTGCGATGGCAACATGGACAAGAGTTTCATGGATCTCTGTTTTGCCCTGCCTATACTTACCTTCTACACACCATATAAAACAGATCATATCAGAGACAAAAGCATAAGCCAGAAAATAATTCTATTCAAAAAGCTGAACCAAAACGTTGTACTTCCAGCACACCTGATTTCTCCCTCCCAGTGACCCAACCAAATCTTCCAAGGAAGAAACGTTGTTGTGGACGAAGTTTTGAGGCAAAGTTAAGTTCAAATATGTTCAAATTTAAGCATGGAGCAGTCAGTGAGCTGCCAGCAGGGTCCAAAACAATGAGCAGTGATTCAGCTCTGTGTTGGAGGACCTTATGGAAGAACTGTCATGTTTATTTTCATACAGAAACATGAGTGTTTCTTACATACAGACACTAGCATTTCTTGTTGGAAGTGAACTCTACTTGGGGGGTGTCTGCAGCACTCCCAGGCCCTTTGTATCCTGCAGGTGTGATCTGCATGTTTTTAAACCCAAGTGCAACCCAGGAAGGGGAAAAAAATGACCCAAGCACTTTCTCTCCTCCCACCTCTGTGTTACATCCAGTGGGTCTGTAGCAGCAGCAAAAGAGGCAGCTACTGTCCGATCATAAAGGGAGAGGTGATGGGAAAATGCCATTCAGTGATGGCTGTAGGAAGGCATCCAAGGTTGAATTCCTGGTAAACCGGGGGTGTTTTTACAATTTTCCTTCAAGTTACCAGGGGCTTTGTTTTTTCTTCTTCTTTTTTTCTTCCTTTAGGCAGCATGCACATTCCTCAGAGTGATTTTTTGTTCCTGTTCCTCATCTCCCTGCACACTCGTGCATCGCTGCACAGTTTTTCTGCCTTGCATGGTGGTGTGATGGTGAGGGAAGGTGTCACGCTGCTTATGACCCAACAGAGTGGCAGCTGTTGAAGCTGGTGGGGAGCAGAGGGAAGGTTCTCAACGGAGCAATTGCTGAAGTTGGTTTTAATCAATTTAATTGTTAATGTTCAGGGGAGAGAAGGAGGAAGCAGACCACAGACTAACACGGTGGGGTTAATGGAAAGAGAAGTGATAAAATATAACCTTACAGCCTGCTGTGAAGCAAGTCTCTGAGAGATTAGAAAGTTATCAAGCGAGAGAACAATTAAACTGATTTGTAATTAACTCTGCAGAGAGTAAAATCAGCAAGAGCTAATGGAAGGCAAAATACTGCTTGTCAGGTTTGTCCCTAAAAACTCTTTCAATCCTTAACTCTTTTCCTCTGTTCCCCTTAGCAATCCCAAAAAGCTGGCAAGGGGGTCTGGTGCAAGCTCGCTCCGGGTGGGTGCACTGATGCTGCGGCAATGCTAGCCCCATCCAGCACTGAATAGGAACAGTGGGGAGAGGGAGGCAATTTTCCCTGATGTTTTAGGCAGCTGCACAAATACTTATCATAGGCCATGGCTGCAGCCTGTGGGCAAGGTCAGGGAGGAGGCTGTGAGGAGAGCCGGCAGGGTATCCTTGCTCTGAGCAGCTGCCATGCAGAGCAGAGGTGGGCTGACAAACAGCAAAGCATGGCTAATGACCAGGCAGGGGCTGCATGGACAGGGATGGTGCAACGCGGATGAATGGCCAGCAGCTGCCGAGGATGGCTGTCCTTACTCTAGCCCCAGAAAGGCTCCATGCTGCTCCTATGGTCACATTCCCCAGGCCTCACACTCATGGATGAATTTGTTGGAGCAGCAGTGTCCAACAAACAAATGTGCAAACATTAGTTTATCTGGTTTAATGTGGATTTGAGAATAATCCATGCCTCCTCTTGGAGGAGAAATGTGTTTCAGGACAAACCCTGGCTTACTTTACCCCAGCTCCACCTGCATCAAAAATCCCCTAACTCAGGGCTACCAGTGCATTTAACCAAGCCAGACATCCTATCTTTGGTTTTAAACTAAAACATCACTTACAGCCTGTTTACTTTGTAGTGTGGATATAACCTAAACCCACTAAATGCTACCAGTGTGTTCCTGCCTTGCCATAATTAGTGGGGTGAAGTCACTGCAACCACATGGCAGTTCTGCGGCATGGCTTCACTCCGGCGCACACACCATGTGTGTGGTGCTAACCACCACGACCGTCTGTGGGGAAGATGTGCCATTAATTTCAAGCTTCCCACTTCTCTTTGTGCTTATGGCTCACACAGCTATTTGTGCCACAGAGCTGGAGGAAAGTCCCCAGGAGAGGAGACAGGCAGGAGAGATGGGCTCACCTCTAACAAGTCAGATGGATGAGAGAGAAACCCACCTAATTGAGAGTTTTGATCAGTAGCCCTCTATGTCTGCAGGGTGTATGCCTGTGCTTTGCTGCCTTTTGGGCCACAGTGTATTGTTTAGTTGCAGTTTGCTACTCTAAAGCTGAGAATAGGCTAAGAAAATACAGGGTGAAGATTTTTTTTCCCTTTGAAATAATAGCATAACATGAAGCAAGGGAAGAAATGAAGAAGAAAGGGAAGTAAGGAGACAGTTAAAATAAATACAGAGGGGAAGGAGAAAGTTAATGAACTCTCTCCATCCAGTAAACAGTTCCTTCTCTTGCCCCTCTGAACATTGTTGTTTCAACAGTCCATGCCAATGACCTTTTCATGGTGCTTCCTGCCGAGGCTGCTTAGGAGCAAGGTCCATCCACCAGGTACCATTTTTGTGATGGGGTCAGGGCTTTCTCCCTGCCTTGGCAAAGCTAGAGGCAAAGGGGCTACCTTGAGGAGGGAGAGGGGAAGATGGTCTCTGTGGCCCAGACAAACCACAGTCTCTTTCTTCAGTGTGTCAACAGGGACAGCAATTAATGCCAAGGGGGTGTTGGCTTTAATGATGTGGACACCTGTTCCCCAAGAAATGTCCTCAGCTCTATTTGGCACGAGTCACTGCTGAGGCTCCTCAGCCACAAATTGCTTTTCCATAAAGGCAAAGCAGCTTTGTTTATAAACTGCTGTAGATAGGCTGGAGTTTTCATGATGAGAGCACAGAAGCAACAGTCATTACAGCCATATAAATGAGTTTATTTATTCAGCGAGAGCACATCTGCCAGGCTGTCGTGAGGTAATCTGCTGCCGCTACAGCCCACAATTAATGGCTGCTAGGGGACAAATGAGATGAGAGCAGCTCGCCTGCAGGGAAGGGAGAGCCCCACTGGTTCACAGGGACCCCATGCTGCCCACCCCAGCAATGGTCCCCTCGAGGTGGTGAAGGTCTCCCTAAGGACTGACCAAGGAGCCAGGGTGGTAGACCTGGCCTCAGCCTTAATTCGGGTGTGTAGGGCAGGAGCTTGCTTGAAAAAGGGTCTGGGAATGCAGCTGTAGCAGCTCCACCCCAAAATGAGCAGCCTGTAGTGTAGGGCTGCCCCGGCTTATTCTTCTGGATGCTAAAGCAAGAAGTAGGAATAAATCTGGGCTGGAAACAGAGGGTGGATTCAAGACTCAGATTTCAGATCCAGGCTATAAAAAATGGTATCCTTCAGAGGCTGTTTGGATCCAGAGTTTTGACTTGATTCACCAAAAACACTGGAACCATTTCTTGACTCTGTATCAGCTTCTTGGCTCTGATTTTGAGCTGGGGGTGAGTGCAAGAGAGGTGTTAATCCAAGGGTTTGGTTTGGACTCTTGCTTAGCTGGAAATTAATACCCTGGCTGTGGCACAGCTCCTGCGGGCACATCGCAGGAGATTAGACGGCTGTCATAGATTTGACCCAATGAGGCCTGAAGAATTTGCTTGTAACCCCACTAAACTGGTCTAATGCTGAAACATGAAGGACAGATGGAAATAACTGTAAAATGCTGTAACCAGGCATGTCATCAATGTTTCACAGCTTTCATACCGACTGCCAGAACTAGTAGAAAACGGCATTAACAGGAAAAGTGAAAACCTAGAAGACCTCAGTTACAGAAGGCAACACTGAGAGAAGTTGTGATTGTTCCACACAGACAGGTCTGTAATCTTTTGAGTGGCTGGAGAAACACTGCAAAATAAGGCAGAGACCAGACTAAATACCCCCATCCTCTTCCTTCCACCTCCAGGGTGAGGTACGAATGACTGGCAGGCCCAGCTGATAGTGCTGCTGCTTGTCTGGTCCCATCGAATGGTCCTGACAGATGTTTTAATCTACTGTTTGAAGAATGACTTCTGCACAGCTCTGCTGTTCAAACATCTGTTTCTGTTTAGATAGACAGAGGCATTTCAAACTGCACTGGCCATGCCACACACTGGGAATTGTTTAAACGGCAACCCAAGTTGCTTACATTACTCAGTTACAGCATGAGGAGGATTTACTGCAGCAAACCTTGACATATTTTTAAGCCCTGTAAAATAGATCATTCGCAAAAAGGGAACAGTTTTGTTTTCTAAATGCATCTTTTAAAAAATGGGATTTTTACAGTTATAAAACCATAGAGGCATCTCTGAAAAGCCATAGCTTTTCTACTTGCATCGCTGTCGGCAGTCAAGGGAAGAAATGCTCGTTTAATCCTGATTTCATTGTCTTTTGCTTTCTTAGCTTTTGTAGTTGAGTGTGTGTGTGTTTTTGTTGTACCATTTCTTGCCCTGCTGTTGTCAACACCCTCTGATTACTCCTACTCCAAACAGACCATGACACATTGAATGTCAGAAGATTTCTATGCTAAGTTTTTTAGTGGAGAGGAACAAGAAGCAGCTACATTTCAGAAAATGATGATGAGAGCTCAGTATCACTAAGCCAGTAAAATTTAACGGAGTTTCTCCATTCTTAAGTTTTGTGTACTTACTGTCCTACTCTTGAAATTAAAAACATGTGATTACCTTCCTTCTCTTCCTCTGACTTGCCTAGTTGCTCAAGTCTTGAACTACAAAGCACACGGGAAGATCAGATTTTCAGCTGGTCAGTAATCGCTGTATATCACATGTAAGGAATACCCAGGTTGCTGGCCATCAAGTGGGACTTGCCATCGTCCAGCCCTTTGCTTGCATTCTTGTAACAGGTGGAGCACTTCGTTAATGCATTTGGCTAATTTCCAACAGGGAACTATTCCCCTGGGGTTCTGGTTTTAAAAATAGAAGAAATAAGAGCTTTGTCTACAAAGTGAGAGAAGGAACACACTGTGAGCTTTCGCCACTTTTGTCCTATTGGGAATTACTGGGATAACCACACGCTGCAGGATCATGCTGCTTGTTTTCTTTAGCATCCTTCCCCCTTTTCTGTGACTTTTAAGCTTTGTGGGCTGAGGAACTGAGGTAGAAGTCTCCTTGGTTAGCTTTTCTTTACCAGTTGCAGGCTCCATTAACAAGTACCTCTCAAAATCAAACATACAACAATACTTTTGTCCTTGTACACTGTTTCTATTCTCTGTGAACAAAAGAATAGGTTAAAAGGAAGTCCTTACATAAACATGAACACGCTGGTTCATGGCTGGCTGTGTTATGTGCACGAACGGTATTTCTGTGCTATGCAATACTCAAGGGATTAATTTTCCTTTATGAGTTTGGATATATGGCTCATCTTCATAGAAGTCCTTAACTACTTGTGTAACTCTAAGCCTGTATATAATACCAAGTTGGATGAACACCTCATCTTCTTTAAATTAGATGTGTGCTAGTATGCTTGGGTCCTGCAGTAATTAGCCTGGAAACAGAGAATAGCCACTTGCATTGAGCTGAACTTTTCTTTCAAAGAAGTGCCAAAAACAATTGAAAGAGACTAATGATATTTCCTGAGATCCACCTGTTGCTCAGTTTCCCTTCAATTAAGCGACAAAGGGGAGGTGCGGGAACTGCTTCTTGTTATAAACACAAATTAGTATTTGGCCCAATGAAGCTGGGAAGAGAAAGGCAAAAGCAAGATGAAATGATGAGAGAAAAGACGCCTCTGCTTTATCACGGGCTGGCCATGCACAGGGGTGCACAGGAAGAGGCACATTCCATTGCTGCACGAAGACTGGAAGAACAATGCAGTCCTTCCTCAATAAGGCATTTGAACAGGCTAAATGATCCCTCTGGAGATTATATGGAAGTGAAATACATCAAAATAAGAAAGGAGGAAGAAACACATTTCTGCCTTGATGAGGCACAGCCCACATGTTGCTGGGACATGACAGTAAAGCAGCAAATGAAGGCTTTTGGGGGGGTAATTTCCAGCCTGTGTTCTGCTGCTGTGTAAATGTGCCTTGGGGTTACCAAACTTTTGAGCAGTTGTCTCTGCTTGTGCTGCACCCTCAGCTGCCTTCACATCCTTTTCCTCCATCCTGCAGCTCCTTGACAGCACTCCTTTCTCCATGTTTTATTCTAGGTGTCTTTGACTTCTATGATCAAAGCACGGATTTAAGGATCTACAGCTCCACTGCAGCACCATCATTTCAATGCCTGTGGGCACAAAGCAGAGAGAAGATGGCTTATTCATTTTTCTTTAAGAGTTACCCAGCACCTGAGAGCACCTGCACAGTATCCTGGCTTTAAAGTTGCCCCTTCTGTGGAATCACTGCTCCGTGAAGCAGTGGCTGTGCCTCTTCTCACCACACGTTCACCCCCCATGGCATGAGCACTGTGATGCCTATCAGGAAATTGTGCCCACCTGACAGGGTAACTGAGGAACTGGGTATTTACTTAGGGCTGCCACTGGGGGTTAAAATCCTGTATCAGCAAGGACATGTCCCAGGACTGCCTTATCAACTCCCACTGTCCTGCCTGTAACCAAGGATGATGGTTATGAAGGTGCTTCTCAGCCGTTCCCCTGGTGAGCCAGAGGATGAGTCTCCTCTGCTTCAGTGACCCTTGCTTTGCCTTGGTTAAGGTGTCCAGGTGTCTTAAGAGCTGCAGAGAAAGGGACCTCTTGTTGTCCTCCCTGTTGCCCCATGGGATGTCCCAAAGCCCATCTGATCATGTGCCAGGAGTCATGTGGGATTTTGCGGGTATCCAGGATGTTGGTGGTAAAACATAAATCCTTAAACAGGATATCCTGTACCTCCTTCACTGCTGAACAGCACCCAGGCTTTACAGAAGGTTTGGTGCTGTAGTATTGATGCTTCTACATAGCTGCAAACAGCCTCTTTGAGGAGCATCGTGAATGCAACCTGAACCTCAGGAGACCCATGTCTAACCCTATTTCATACCCCATAGTCATAAAACTTCCAGATCCAGGTGACACATAGGTGCTGTTACAGAAAAATCAGAGAACCCTGGTAGAAAGACTGCTTATGACCTTTGTCTGGGAACCTAAGACAGTACTTGCCAGTGGTCTCCTTGAGAAGCTCGCTTATTCCTGAGTGTTTTGTAACTTCAGGTAATCCATGTACCACTCAAACTACCCCTTCCTTCAGAGATCTCATTGTCCCACCACTGGAAGACACCACAGCCAGGTACTTTCCCAGCTGAGCACGTAAGAGCAGGTAAATGACTCTTCAGGAGGAGGCTATTCTGCTTTCAATTAAGTTAATTTGTGATGAGATTACTCTGGCGCCTATACTTGTGGAACATTCAGCATTATTTAGCCTTTCCGGGTGATGTCCATTTAGGCAACTTTATCCATGCTTTGGCATAAAACAGGCTGCTGTCTAGGTGAACATTCAATCAGAAGGACAAGAAACAGACCAACCCTGACTTAAAAGCACTGAAGAGTATGCAGGCCAGTGTTAACTCGGGTATATCAATATGGGGCTTAGCTGGGGTGGGTACAGAGGTGTCAGGGACCTGATGGAGAGGAGCCACTGCATTTACTGTGAGCTGGGATAAAGTCATGTGGGACAAAATCTGCTAATGTCCACAGCTCTGTCATCACACTGCCCAGGGAGTAAGTTTTCCTTATGTGTAATGTTTGCATATTTACATCCATTTGCATCTTCTGTTTGTACCACTCTCAGAGGCTGCTGGTGTCATGTTTTCACAAGTCTGCACAGAATGGGCCATCTTCTACTCTGACCTTGAGCAAAATGTGAAGCTCTTTGTTCAGAAGCAAAGCTTCATTTAAAAGCTGTGGTTTCTTGACAAAATGCTCTTCAGGGCAATTCTCTATTTTACATGAATGTGAAAGACCACAGAACTATTGCTTCAGGAAAAAAATAAAGCTTCAGACTAGATCATATTCACTAGTGTATGAAAAAATGCCTGCATTTATAGAGAATACAAATACCTTTGACAAATGCTATCATTTCAACTCGCCTGTTTGGGGGGGGGGGGGCAGAGGCCACCCCACCTTGTGCCACCTCAAACCTGCCCATGGGGTTTGTTCCATCCTGCCATGGCCCTTTGTCCTGTCCCGTTTCAGTCTGTCAGGTCCCGTCTTGTCCTCTTCTGTCCCATCCCATCTGTCCCATTTCAGTCCACCTTGTCCTGTCACATCCCAGTCCATCTCGTCACACCCGTCCGTCCCATCCCATCCTGTCCCATTCCATTTCAATTCATCTTGTCCACCCTATCTTGTCCCTTTGCTACATCCCACCCTGTCCTGTCTCATCCCATCTTGAGTCATCCTCTCCCACTTCAGTCTGTCTTGGCCTCCTCTTCTGTCCTATCCCATTTCAGTCCATCTTGTCCATCCCATCCCATCTTCCTCTACTCCACCCCATCACATCCTATCCCATCCCATTTCATCTGATCTTGTGCTGCTCTTCTGTCCCATCCCATCCTGTCCCATCTCATTTTATTCTCTTCTTTTCCATCCCATTTCAGTCCATCTTGTCCATCCCATCACATCCTGTTCCATCTCATTCCATCTTGTCCCATTTCAGTCCAGCTTGTCCCCCTCTTCTGTCCCATCCCATTTCATCCCATCCAGTCCCGTTTCAGTCCAGCTTGTCCCCCTCTTCTGTCCCATCCCATTTAATCCCATCCAGTCCTGTTTCAGTCCAGCTTGTCCCCTTCTTCTGTCCCATCCCATTTCATCCCATCCAGCCCCGTTTCAGTCCAGCTTGTCCCCCTCTTCTGATCCATCCCATTTCATCCCATCTTGTCCATCCCACCTCATGCTGTCCCCCTGCTCTGCCCCATCCCTGCCCTTCCCACCTGAAGAAGCCTTTGCAGCCCTCGCAGGTCATGACGTGGAAGTGGTACCCGGTGGCGCGGTCCCCGCACACGGCGCAGATCTTGTCCTGCGCGGGCCCCGCGTCAGCGCTGCGGGGCCCCAGCACCGAGCAGGGGCTGCTCTCGGGCTCCGATGCACTCGACACCGACATGGCCGGGGCACCGGTGACAGCGGCCGGGGTGGGAGCGGAGCCGGTGCCCCCCCCGGTGCTCGGCCCTGATGCCACCGGAGCCGCTGCCGGAGCCCGGTGGAGTTTGAACCTTGAACTTGGGGCTGCGCAGGCGGAGACAGGAGCGCGGGGCGGGGGACGGGGTCGGGCAGGGCGGGAGCGGGGACGGGAAGACACGGGCGGCAGGGAGCAGAGGGGGTGACAATGGTTGGGGTCCCCCCACTTCCCTCCATCACCCCTGTTCCCCCCCCCCCCCCAGGTTCCCCCAGTCCCTTCTTGCCTCCCTGGGGTCCCCTCACTGTGCTCCACATCCCCCTGCCTCCCTCCTGTGCCCTGAGTACCCCCTCTATCCCCCCTGGCTCCCCCTTGTCTCCCCCGGCCCCCCCAGTCCCTCCCTTTTCACTAGGTCCCCCCATTCCTACCCAGTGCCCCCTCATCCCCCTGTTTTCCTCCTGCTCCCCCCCCTTTTCCCGGGTCCCCCCATACTCCCCTGTTCCCCCATTCCCATCTGGATCCCCCTTGCCCCCCCCCTGATGCCCAGCAGTCCCCCCTTTGTCTCCCCCCGTGTCCCCGAGGGGCGTCGAGGCGCGGAGGGGGGGGGTGTGAGACACGCGGAAGGGTTTGTCCCGCCCCCAGCCCCGCTCCCTCTTCCCATTGGTTGTCGCAGCCGTCACTCAGCCAAGCCCCCGTATAAAGGCAGCGGCGGGCGCTGGGCTCCTCACACCGGGAGCGGCGGCACCGGAGCGGCCATGAGCGAGGTGGGCACCGGCCCCGGGGCTCTTCCTCCCCTTTCCCTTTGTATTTAACAAAGAACCGGGCCAGGAACCCCTCTCGGGGTGTTGGGGGGGGGGGGATGCTCCAACCGGAGGGCTCCCGGTAAATGCCGCCCGGTGCGGGTTTGGTACCGGGCGCCCCGCGTCACCCCCGGGCACCCCGTTTTCTCTCCGCAGCGCAGCCCCAATGAGTCCCCCTCCGCGGCGGAGGCTCCCGGAGGGCAGGAGGAAGGTGAGGACCCCCCCGGTATGAACGGGGAGGGGGGGCACCCAGTGACCGAAACCAGATGGGGGGGACGCATCGGGAGGGTTGGGGACCTGCTCCGTCCTTTCCCTGTCCCTTAGCGGGCTGCTCCCTGCCGCTGGGGGGGTGGGGGTGTGCGGGTGCTCAATGGATGAGTCTGGGGGTGCCCCTGTTTTATGTCCCCCCCTCCAGCCAAAGCCGGTGACCCCAAGAAGGTGGAGGAGGAGGAGGAGATCGACATCGACCTGAGCGCGCCGGAGACGGAGAGAGCCGCGCTCGCCATCCAGGGAAAATTCCGCCGCTTCCAGAAGCAGAAGAAGGAATCGGGGCCCTGAGCGGCCCCCGGGACCCCCCCCACCCGCGGCGGACACCGGCTCCTGCCCCGTGCGCCCAACGCCAGCGGGGCCGGAGGGGGGGCTCAGCCCTTCCCTACCAAGGGGGTGATGCTGGAGGGGGGGGGCACAGGCGCGTCCCCCGAAGAGGAGGTGGCCCTTGATGCGAGGGGGCAGCGTGCAAGTGCCCTTATCCCGGGGGGAGCCTCCGTGTCCCTGTGGGTGCTGGGGACAAGGGAGGTGGGGGGGCACAAGCAGCCGTGTCCCCCTGAGTGAGGGCAGCCCCTGTGCAACGGGAAACCGGGACCCCCCCCCCCCGTCTCGGCTCCTGTCATTGTCACCGTCCCCATCCCGGGGGGGGGGGGACACACGACTTGTAGCATGTGAAGGAATAAACCTTGAGGAAGAGGAGCGCGAGTGGCGCTTGGTGTGTGGGGCCGGACCCTCCCGTTCCCCGATGGTCCCTGCTGGGGGGTGGGTGGGTGGAGCAGGGATACGGGGATATGGCACTTTGGGAATGCCTCATCCCGCCCGGATCTCCATCACCCTCTCATTCGGGGCTTATCCCATGAAATTCCGCTTCATTCCTCAGCCCCTCGAGCCGTGGCCTCATTTCCCAGCGCGCTGCGGTGATTAAAGATGCTGCTGCTGCTCCCCCCTTCCCTCCCTTTTTCTTACCCCCCTCCTTTTACCCCTTCCCTTCCTCGGCAGGACCAAGCAGTGATTCCCAGCTCCGGCATCCCTAAGCGGGAGATCCCGGCTCATAACAGGGGAACAACGCTTTTTTTTGGGGGGGGTGGGGGGGGTGCACCAGGATTTCAGTGCTCGGGAGCCCTGGGGCTGCTCCGCTCGGTGCCGGTGACCGGGAATGCCGGGAATAGCTTCTTGGAAAGAAAAACAGCGCCGGGGCCCTAGGGACGTCCCGGGGTTGGGCTCCGCAGACTTATTAGGGAAAAGCCAATTA
>JBCJKH010049978.1:7824-18767 GCA_039877255.1 Loriculus beryllinus | reverse complement strand
CACTCAATCCCACTGTCCATGTCACCAACAAAGATGTTGAACAAGACCGGTCCCAACACTGATCCCTGAGGGACACCGCTCATTACTGGTCTCCAACTGGACATTGAGCCATTGACCACAACTCTTTGTGTGACCATCCAGCCAGTTCTGTATCCACTGAGTGGTCCACCTATCAAATTGATGTCTCTCCAATTTAGGGACTAGGATATCATGCAGGACAGTGTTGAACGCAAATATACTATTAGCATTTTGTTCAGGAAGAGGAATAATCTGAAATGGATAGTTCATTCTGCTAATCATTCCTTAAATGATATATATATTTAGCATGTGGTTAGGAACTAACTGTCCTTAAAGTCATAAAAGTCACAGTGTAACACCTTCACGGTTTTTTAATGTTGTACAGTACATGGTAATGAATTGTCAGCCCTGGGTTGGGTTTCTCTGAGGCCTGGTACCTGCTGTCTAGAAGAAAGATCTTAATGTAGAGGTAACCTGTGTTTTCAGCAAGATACCCTGCTGACCTTTGCTTAGGAAGCAATGTGTATCATTTGCCTAGATACATACATACTTGTTTATTCAGTGGTGTTATGGAAGATGTTTATTCCAGCAAGCGATTGATGGAGGCAGAGGAGAGAAGCTATCAGTTAGGGAAGACCACACTATGTCTACGAGATGCACAGTGCTTTGTGGGGCTGGAGCAGGAATTGCTTAGCTGTGCCTCACACAGTCTTAAACTCCACATGTACTTGCAAAAGCCAAAAAGGTGTGTATGTGTGGGACTGGGGAAATGGGAACCTTCCAACCTTCCTGTCTTACCTTGTCTCAGTTTGACATTATTTCTACCCAAGTAAAAGCAACAGCTGATTATATATAATAAAGATAAATGCTACATTGCAGTACTGTGTTTATTAAATCACTGCATTTGTACGGGAGTTCCTTGGCATTGTTTGTCTGTGATATAAATATTTTAAGTCTCTGTCGGTAAGTGAGGCTGGTGTGTGTATATTACATAGTGTACTCTCTTATCCGGTTAAGAAAAGCAACAGATGCAAATTGTCCAAACAAACATTTTGTTTCTCCCTACAGCTGGCCTGATTGTCATCATTACTTCCAGCCTCAGGCTCCTTCTCCGCTCAGGGTTGAACACGTTACTTTTACAGGTGTGGACTGCCCTGGTGAGGAACAATCCAAGTCATGCATGTTCCCCTTTCTCCACTGCTCAGACTGTCTCCTGCAAATTCAGCCCACCACTCCACCAGAAAGCCAAAGCTGAATCCATCTGCGGTCCTCCATTGCATCCCATTTTTCTTGTCTTGACCACCGTCAATGTAAAGAAGAATTTAATTCCTTCCTCTTTGCAGCAGCCACTTACATAACTGCATTAATGTTATTACATCTCCTCTTAATCCTCTCTTTACTCTAAACAACCTCAGTGTTTTCAGCCTTCCCTCATAGGTTATGTTTTTGAGCTCTCTCATCATAATTCCCTAGACTGTTTCCATTTGGTTCACATCCCTCTTGAAGCACAANNNNCAGCCTGGACACAGCACACCAGCTGAGACCTTCAAGCACAGAGGAGGTACTTTGCTTGCTCTGTTATGTTCAACACTACCATGGTACTTCTTATTTCACATTGCAAAACACAGCAAAATTATCCACTACCAAAGGGAAAGCAGGCTTTCTCTGTGTCAGAAACAACTGTTTCCTTAGAGAAAGCCAAAAGAAGATCACATAAGTTGCATCTAAAATAAAATGTAGTGCTCTACTGTGGCTTGCTTCAGGGTCCTGAGCACTTCACAACTCTTAACAAGCCACTTTCTGATGAAACCAGGATGTGATACTGGCAGTTGAGTCTCATCCTGCCCCACAGCAACCTGATAATGTTTCTGAGTCCCTCCTCAGTTTAGACAGAAGAAGCAATGGTGAATCTAAGAAATCAAAGCTGCCAAAATGACTGGAAAACCCAGCAGGAAATGGGGACATGGATGTGGGCAGGGAATGATGGGATTATAGCAGCTACCAACAAAGGACATTCAATTCCTGAAATGGACCAGAAAGAAATGGACTTGAGGAAACATAAATTTCACTCAGCATCAAAGCAATTGCCTAAACCCAGGTTATTTCTGGTCTGGGCCATCATTGCACAGAAATGATTGCAGGAAATAAACATGGTAGTGTTAGAGACCAACCAACCAGAGACTGGTGTAGAGTCCAGCAGCACTGACAGATCCCCGTGCTTCTGCATCCCAGTTGTGCCTAGTTCTATAGCACAGGTTTCACAATATCAACAGATTAAAAAATGACTGGGTCTGGATGAATTTGGGTCTGAAAGAAATGCACCCAGGAACAACAAAAAAACCCGTGGTGGAATCACATTTTTAATGGATCAGTAAAGATGAGCATATCATCTAAACATGTGATACTCAAAAAAGCATTAGAGTGAGCACACATTGTGTGAAAGACAAGGCTGACACAGAGCTGTAAGAGTATTCCTGGTGGATTGCACCTGAGGGCTCAGGATCTGGGGTGCAGGTGCTACAACCAGGGTAGCTCTTCATTTCAGAATCAGCTCCTGCAGCACCAGCAGCACTGCTGCATCCCCAGTGCATATGGTATTAATTCATTTAGTTTGTTTAACAAACTAGAAGGCTCACAAAGTACTTTGGTGTAAAGATAAGGAAGTGAGCATCATTTAAACTGCAAAAGCTAGCTACTTCTCTAGCTGCTGAAAACATATTTTCTCCTCTCTGATCCCAGCAATTAAGAATGCCTCTTATCAAAATTCAGAACTTTAATTACATCATTTTTCATCAACTTATGTTATTAGAAAACAAATTATTTTGGTAAAAAGCCAGATGTCTTGCTTATGTGAAGTTAAAAACCAGAAATATTTTCTGTTGTAAGAATGATTCAGAAAGAGATTCAGTAGTGGATACTACAGTTAGAAGCTCAGACAGATTCAAGAGTTGTCAAAGGAGTGGCCCAGGATCACTTAATTTATTCTGATTTTTGTAAATAAATCTTGATGCACAGAACACAATCTGATGCATTGAGAAAGATCTTCATCCACTTCTTATTAAAAATCTAAATTGGATAACCCGGTGTAAGATAGTGGAATGGTTCATCTAAAACAGATAGAAGCAACAGCTGATACTTCATTACCGTCATTAACAGAACCAACGTGTGTTGATAGGAGGCAGGTTTTACTTAGCTAGTCAACTTTTAGACAATGAAGTTTAGGTAGCCAAGTAGATACCTTTAAAGCAAATATTCAGATTTAACCTACAAGGATAAAAGTGCTGATGAAATTAGTAACTAATTTTCCTCATTTTATGATGTCATTTTGACTGAAGAAATCACTATGGCACATGCTGAAGGGTTTAAGTCTGTTTCCTTTTTCATGTTACGAACTCATCACATTCTAAGGGGAAGGTTTACGTCCAGCAGGAGACCCTTCTTTGTTTCTTTGGCCAGTTATAGTCTGCAGAACTTTTCTTCCTAGCTCATGAGGACATTATAGCTGTATTTGGAATGTACTTCTAAAGCTTTCTAATAGCTTCCAAAGCGCACGTACAAACTGGCATCTCCAGCTAGTCTCAAAGCCTTGAAGGCAGCAGTGTGGTAGTGGGTACCCTGTGTGTACAACAGTGCCTGCCGAACTCCTGGGGGCCAGTATCCTAGAAACAAGGAATTAAATAAAACCCAACAAACCAAACCATTAAAGTCTAGCAAAATCAGAATGCTGCCCTGGTCACCCGTTCCCAGAGTGTTTTCCAGCAGGTGCACTGTTCAGTAGATTAAAGAAAGTAAGACTAAAAATCAACTTGAAAAGAAAGATTTCCTTAAGAGGCATAAATAAGCTAATCCATCACTTTATGCTTCCTTTTCAGAGTGACAAAACCACCAGTGATTAATATCCCAGCACAAGATCACATGACAGCATCTCTACAGTGGGACTTACCATATGTATAATAACATGTTGTCATTTGTCAGCCCCAGAGGTAACCTGATGGCTTTTGTTACTCAGGCTTTTGGCAGTGACTGTGCTTCCTCTGAATTTTTGCCATTAGAAAAAAGATCCAAAAGTCAGACCGTGACATTATAAATATAGAGTGTGCTAGAAATTGATATTATGATGTTATAATTGTGCTCATCATCCCAACTATTAAAGGCACTTTGGACACAGCGGCTGCATTCAGTATTTGCTCAGTGGTGTCTTGCTGTGCAAAGCCTTTTAAAACCTTCCTGCAGGAGGCAACGTGACTGCATTGGTGAGAATAGAGTGACTGCATTGGTGAGAAATGAATGACTACTTTGGGGAAAACCTCTATGAAAAGTGTACCTGCATGCTGTCCCTTCTCTTTTTGCAGATTGTGCTGGATCTGAACAATGCACATTGCTAATGCACAAGCCTGATTTGCCATGAGCTACAAATTGCTGCTCTATATTAGCCATCGACAGTGCTAGGGCCCATTCCCTGATCCTGAGGCTAGCTAATGCAGTGTAGTTAAGTCCATGCAGCTAAACTCTCTAATTGCCAAACATGCTTGTTGCGTATGAACTGCCTGTTGGGAATGGCCTGTGTCCCCCAACCAAGACCCAGGCTGTGCCTGGGATTTGTCTGTCACTCCTGGCTGGACACTGGCGAGGTGCTGGCCATGAGACACACTAAATATTTATCAGTGTAGGTGGTTGTGTCCCAGTGGACCTGAACCCTGAGTTATTCAATTTAGTGTTATAGAGGCAACCAAGAATCCCAAACCCTGATTTGATTATTTTTGTGACTCAGCAGCATTGTGCATACGTGGGGATGCACGACCTGGGAGAGAATGGAGAACTGGTTCTCAGAAATGAGCTGGCACAAGGCATCGCCAGGTCAAACCTTCCCTGTAGGAACAGCGGTGGGAGCAGATGCTGTTAGATGGAATGTTAGTAAGGAAGGAAGAAAAACAGCAGAGACTAGAAAGGAAGAAGGGAAGGGGTGAGCAGTGTGGACAGTCTGGGGGAATGAAGATGACAGGGGAGAGCAGAGAGGGTATACAGTCATCTTGTAATTCTGGAGAGTGATAGAAAAGTGGAACAGCAAAACTGAAGTGGGCAAGTAACAGATACACAGCAAAAGGCCAGGAGACTTCAGGCTGTTAGTACCTGCTCCATTAGTTTTAATAGCCTTCAAAGTCCTACTAACTTTGAGTTTTAGTGTGATCCATTCAGAAGTGTCTTACTAGAATCATTTTTAACAGGCTGCAGGTACTTTTTCATGCCATTTTCAGGTCAGGCTGCCATTGTATCAAGTCCCATGGAGATATATGAGCTAAGGCTGAAGGAGGGCAGGGTTGTAAGGCTGTGCCGGGAAGTCAGCCCCATGTGTGGGAATATAGCTGCAGTTTCCTTGTTTAGTAAATAATTTTCCTACAAAAAAGTCAGTTTAATCTTAGGATGTTTGAGTTGTCGTGTCTTGTTTCTCAGTCCCTGACACATTTCATACTGATATTACTGGTAAAACTGGTCTTTACTTCATAGAAAATACAACATTTAACAAACACTCTGCATTTTGTATATTCATTCCTGTTCTTCATCTGATTTTATTCCCAATCTATGTCAAGTTAAAAGACGTAGCTGAGTATAGGTCCACAGTTCACATTAACATGTCCAGAGTGAATTCCCATACTCTGCTCTTGGCTATAAGCATAACCCATGCAGAGAGTGGTGGAAGAGGGAGCCCAGCCCATGCCCATGGCACAGAGATGGAAGGTTTGCTCTTAGCCTCACCTTAAGCAGGATTTAGCATGGTTCAATGCTGTGAGCATTTGCCAAGACATTGGAGAAACATCCGACATGCAGCGATATGAGGGCAGTTTGTCTCAGCTCTTAGCCATCTGATGTTTGACTTCAGCTAAAGAGATGAAGGGCAGAATGATGCTGGACAGGAAAGCTCCACTTTTGAACAGGAACTCTTGCAGACAATATAATTCATCTCTCTTTTTTTTTTTTTTTTGATTTACACTGTATATATTTTTTGTATGTATTACAGTATTTCCTGACACAGCCTTAAATGTGTGCAAGTGTGGAAGATGCATAGTTTTGCACTTTGTCAGCTCTATCGACCCAGACACAGTTTCTGCATCCATTTGAACACCTCCTTTACCTGTGTCACATGGAATTCTTCAAGATCTTAGCTGAAAAGAAAGAGCAAAGGTACAATATGGTCAGGCTTCTGCATGAAGCTGCAGTAATTGGAAATGTAAATGATCTGCTTCTAATCTCTTCTTCTGAGAAGTATTGGTATTCTCAATCAGGTTGTGTATGATGGAAATGTCTTAAAGACAGTTTTATTATGATTCAGGTCTCACTGAGCTGCCTTCCTCAGGGAAGTTAAACATCATGCAGAAGTGAAAGGTGACTGCTCTAACTGCAGTGTGTTCTATGAACAACTACAGCTTTCCTTGTTCTCAGGAAAGTTTAGCATTAGAGGTATCCACTGCAGCAAGTAATACTGGGCATTTTCCAGGGATGAATGTTCTCAGAGGATGGCTTATTAACAAGCAGAAAGCAGCCTCACAAATTTTGCATTCACATAAATCGACATAGGATTGTAACAGATGGGGTCTGTTTAGGTTTGGCTTTTTTTAACAGCATGAGGAAGGGTTCTCAGCTAAACTGCATTAGATGATCCATCAGCAAGAGGGTTCAGTCGAAAGGATTGAAAGGGGGGGGGGAAGAAATCCCATTCATTTACAGCTACAGCCATCCAAGTTAAAGCCTCTCTCGCCTGACAGCAGCAAGTGGCAAACTTAGGGAAGCAATGGGTCATGGGAAAGGTCCCATTAGATCAGTGGGAGCACACACTAAACAAATACAGCCACATGGATGCACACATTTAAATACTGCCCAAGGGAATATGTGGACATATGTTCAGTGTGGCTGAGAGAGGCAGGCTCTAGGCCTCAAGAAAGCTATGTTAAAAAAAAAAAAGGATTCCATCAATCAGTTCCTGGGTCCTGTGAAGTATGAAGATGAAAACTGCAAAGGAAACATGTGCTTGGCTCTCTCCACCAGCTGCCCCATTAAGCAGCACTGCTCCGCAATACTGCCCTGGAGACCTTGCGACTTCAATTCCAGTCTCCCTTTAAGCCCAGATGAGAGAGGAGAGGGAGGGAGGGAAAAAAAGAAAGAATTAAGAAGATAGACTGGCATCATTCAGCTTTTTTGTGTGACCCAGGGTTTTTTGCCAGTGATAATGAAGTTTACTTTTTATGTTGGTCTCTGTCCTTTTGACGATGCTGACTGAGGCTTACATAGTAATAGAAATGCTGTTGGCACAGCAAAGCAGAGGAAAAAAAGATAGACACAAACTCAAGCATGATCATCTGACTGTGCCAACTCTGCTAGTGCCAGCCGGGGCTTTGTGATGCCATCTGCAGTGATGCTGTCACTGGGGCATTTCGCTGCTTAGGAAAAGAAGATCAAATCAAAGTATAAGAAACAGGTCCCCATCCCATAGCACTGTGCCACTTGCAGATGTTAATTCAACAGTCGAGGGTGCTTCCTTGCTTCACATAGCTCAGGCATATTGCTCCAGTGTGTGCACAAAGCCTCCTCCAGGGTCTGCCCATGGGGCTCGCAGGGTGGGGTGGCCAAACCCAGGAGGAGGAGGAGGAGGAGGAGGAGGGATGTGGTGACTGTGTCCAGGGCGGAAGGATAGGGCGGCCACGTCCACGGGTAGGTGCTGGCCTTGTCTGTGTAGTGCAGGCCTTGCTCATTCCTGTGGCGAGGTGTCAGGGTGTCTTGGTTGGGAATAGCCCTAAATGACTAGAACATGCAGTTCTTCATCCCCCTGGTGCCTTTAGAAAAACCATAGAAAGAACCGAGGACATATCAGCATGAGCTTTCAGCAGCAGTCTCAAGGGAGCTGCCTTATAGTCAGAAGACCTTGCTCTCACCTAGCTTTGGCACCCAAGCAGCCGCCGTCACTGCTAGAGCTCCAGGTAACCATCTGCTCACTTCAGGAGGATCTAAACCCCCAGACTAAGGTTTTCTACTCCTTGACAACTTCCCTCTGAAAGACAGGACCTTATATATTGAGAAGCAATACTCAAGCATCCACTAGACTGTAAGCTGCAGTAGGCAGCTCAACTCTACCATGGACTTCACCAAAATTTTAAAATAAATAAAGAAAGAAATTGAACTATATCTGTCTGTCTCAATAAATGCTTAGAAAACTGCTCACAGGTAATTATCACTCCCATTACACACACAAGAGCACTCCTCCCCTCCTCCCTCCCCATGCACAGAGCCCTTCACACACAACAAAGAGGGAGGCAGAAGCCTGCATTTTATGTCCCTTTTGACCTACAACATGGATCTGTTCCAATCTAGCAGGTAATTAAGTGATGAGGCATCTTTTTAATCCACATTTTATGTTCACAATCAGGTCTTTGGGGTATTGATATAATTAAATCATGTGATCCCCTATAATGAAATCCTTAATTAGGGAAAATATAATTAAACTGGGTTTCTTAAAAACTGAATGTCACGATGCCTAAGTGTGTTTTTTGTTTTAAACATGCACAGCAATCAGACCAAGTCTCCTGCTGCTGCTTTGCTCAATTTTCTGTTTAAAATGGCACTATCTATAAGTTTAAATAGAACAGAAGGATTCTGAACTAACATGTAAGTATAGCTTTTAAAATTAGTTCTCAGTGCAAGATTACCAGATTCCAGATATTTTACTCTGCAGAACACGAAAAAGCCTACCCAAGCTGAGACCTGTGTTTGGCAAATATCACAGTCATAATGTTTAAGCTTTCAATCATGAAATACAGACAATGAGACACAGTTCCAGCTTCTTTGTTTGCCTTTTAGTATTAAACCTTATCTTTATGAAAGTTGCCATGCAGAAAGCTGCTGGAGACCCCAAGGAGCTGTTCCTTTCCCAGTCCCTAACCTTATTCAGCAAGCCTTTTAGGCGGAGGCAGAGGGGGCACTCAGCTCACCTTTGGCTCTTGACTCTGCCCCTGTAAGCTGCTCCTTGTTAGAGTTTCAGTTTTATTCTGGGGGAGGGATGGTCTTTTTGTTCACTGTTGGTACAGCCCATGGCACAATACAGACCTGCTTTCTACTTAGGCGTTGTAGGACTTAAGCTCAGGCTGTGGGACAAGTGACAGTACTGAGGGGCATCAGTCTCTGCTGCAAGCCGGGTATTTTGGTGGGTGCATCCCTGATGCACACTAGGTGTGTATTAGCAGCTGGGCACTGAGGGTGAAGGTAAGCTTGTGAGCACCCCAACACAAGAGTACAGGGATATCCCTTCGTGTTACCTGGCACATTCGTCTACAATGATTTACTGGGAAGAGATCCTGTTTATCCATTTACGCTACAATGACAAACTGGTGACAAAAAGCTTTGCGTGTTCAAGATTCACTAAAAGAATGAAGACCCTCAGCTGACAAGAACCAGCATCTCCTAGCCACTCAGGGCTGCAGGATCTACTCTGAGGCTACTGGTGCCCAGGAGGGGTTTGATGCCGCCTAAGTAATAGGCAAACAAAAATCTTGGTTGTACTTTTTGCATCTTACCCTGGAGGCCATCAGGCCTTTGCTGCCAGTTCTTCATATGGGGGCTTGGGCTGGTGGTGACATTGTGGCTCCTGCTGAGTCAAACACTATGTGTTATGCTGGTTTAGGCAGGAATGAAGAACAAATGGAGAAGGCAGTGTGTCTGAACCTGGCGGAAAACAGTGTCTGAAAGGAGAAATACAATTTTATGTATGGTTGAGCAGAAAACAAAGTTTTCTCTGTTTCTATGGCAACAAAATCAGCAGTATCACCTTTGGTAGTGAATGATACAAAAAAGTCTGTTCTGTTCTAGCTCGATAGTCAGTGAAATGTACTTTCTTTTAAAATAGCTTGTTCATAGCTGCAAATGCTCTGCCACTTTAAGGCAGTGTTTCATTGTTGTTTGGGTGCAAGTCAGTCTGTTGAGAGGATAAACACCACATCTTAGGCTTGCCATTGACACTTCCCTAGGAACTGAGTTTGTTAGAGGCTTCTTGCACCTGAACAGGCAAACACATTAATCCTGACTCCTGAAGACAAGCATATAAAATGTTTGCATTAGTTTTGGAAGTAAATAACTCCTTAAGGGAGTGCTTCTGACCTGAAGGAAGCCGATGAATCCCAAACTGATAGTTGATGTTGACACACCCAGTAACAATTGCATTTTGGGATTCATTTTGCAGGAAAACATTAATAGTTCTGATAAATAAAAGTATTCACAAGACACATGGTTTAACCTGAAATCACTTTCTGACTGAAACTGACGGTGAGGTTGGCATTTCTTTTATGGTTCATCCATGTCACATTTTCCCCACAGATGGGACCCTTGCTTTTCCACTGGCCTTGTCCAAAACTCCAGTACTCCCCATTACCTGCTGTGTGGCTGGTCGCTGTCAGTGTTTCTTAAAGTGCATTTGCTATTGGGTGGTGTTGGAGCACATTCCTAATACCCAATAACCTTTCCAAGGTAGCTGTAATGAGTTAGATTTCCCAGCTGTCTCTTTGAGCTTCAGCTTCTCCTTGACAAAGCAAATGTATAACATATGCTTTCATATTTGTGTTTCAGTTCAGATCTGGAGTGCAATTCTGAAGTGAATTTTGTGGTATTCCCTGCTTACCACACTTCGGTTTTCACCAGAGAGCAGTCACAGAAGTGCCAAACGTGCATGGTAGAGGTTGGGTCCTCAGCACTAGCTCACTTTGTCTGTTGGTGCACTTGAGGGGGTGCCTCTGGCATACCTGAGCAGGCTGCAACCGCAGCCAGTGCTTCTTCCCAGCCTTGAAACACCATGCCATTGCTCCAACAGGACCGCCTGGGTGGGACAGAGCTGCCACTGAAATTCCTTCAGTAATCACAGGTGTAGCACCACGATGTCCAGGAATGGA
>JBCJKH010049975.1:27022-40341 GCA_039877255.1 Loriculus beryllinus | reverse complement strand
TGTTCCAACAGTTCCATGTCCTTTTTATGTTGAGGACACCAGAACTGCACACAGTACTCCAGATGAGGTCTCACGAGGGCAGAGTAGGGGGGCAGGATCACCTCCTTCGACCTGCTGGTCACGCTCCTTTTGATGCAGCCTGGGATATGTTTGGCTTTCTGGGCTGCAAGCGCACACTGAAGCCAGCTCATGTCCATTTTCTCATTGACCACCACCCCCAAGTCCTTCTCTGCACGGCTGCTCTGAATCTCTTCTTTGCCCAGCGCGTAGCTGTGCCTGGAATTGCTCCGACCCAGGTGCATGAACTCTTCTTCATGTCCTTTTCATCTTTACTCTGTGAAAGTCTGATTATTTTTGTTTCAAGTCTGGTACCTAATAAATGTATTGTTTGCCTTCTTAATTCTTATGCTGTAAGAAACACTGAATAATTCCTTTTCGCTCTTGCTTTCCAAACATTTCTTTTTTCTATTTTTGCAGGCTTCATCTGGATCTGGATGATCTTAAGGTCCTTTCCAACCCTAACTATTCTATGATTCTATGAGTTTCCCTCAATCATCTTTTTCAGTCTTGTCCATTTAGTCTCTGCTTGTACAAAAGTTGTCCCTTAGCACAGTTTATCATTGTTCCGCTTCTCTGCGTTCTCTAGTTCCATTGCAGCCTTTTAGAAATGTATTATCTAGAACCACATTAATTGTTCAGATAAGGGCGTACAATGGATTTGCACATCCATCTGATTTTTTTAATTCCTTATTCTTTTCTTAAGAATTCCTACTTTAATTGTCACTTTTTAGTTGCAGAAGACACAATCACCAAACATTGTACTGATGTTTTCAGTATTCAGTATTCAGGATTATTGTATATGAGCAGTGAAGGTTATTTTTTCCTCAGTGCATGGCTTTCCATTTATTGGCATTGATTTCATCTGTTATTTCATTGCTCAATATCATGAAACTATTCTGTCACTCCTCTCATCCAGCTTATGCTTTTACTATCCTGATTAATTCTTTATCACTAAGCAAAATATCACCCCTCAGATCACCACCTTTCCGCAGCATTTATGAGCACAGATTCTTGGAGTCCTCATGATTCCTTGCTGTGAAAAAATATAATTCACCCTGCTCTTTGTTTTCTATCTTTCACCAAGCAGCCTGGGAGAGGGTTTACCCTTCTACTCTGTGACAACTCAATTTCATTTAATTGTTTATCTGTTTTTGAAAATTCAAGGTCATAATTTGAATCAACATTGTCCAAGTAAACCTTGGCTCCTTCAGAGAACTCCCATAGTTTTGTTTTCTTTTACAAAAGCTGCTCTGATTCTTGTCCAATCATCCTTACCCTTTTGCCTACTAATTTTTTGTTATTATAATTTCTAGCAATCTTCCTGACTGATAAACATGTCAGACTTACTGATCTGCATGAACAAGGAAGAGCCCTTTCTAACACCTGATTGACCATTTGCCACTTTCCATCATTTTGGTAGCAAATCAGTCCCTTCTTTTACCAGTTCACACTGACACGGTCCTAGAGTTTATTGCTTATAAAGAAAAATCTGCAGTATAGGCAGCTCCTTAATCTTTCCTATGATGACTACCATTGAAAAAAAGAAAAAAACCCCAACCTATAGACTTAATAAAAACACCATCTATAGGCCTGTAACACTTGTAATAGCACACAAGTATGCTGCAGTTCTATTCACCAATAAACCCTACCTTTAGCAACTTTAGCAACAAAATGTTTGAAATACCTCTGCCCCCCCCCCCCCCTTTTTCTTTTCTTTTTGGGAAAAGCTTTATTCCATTTCTGCGAGGTGATTTTATTTATTTTGTTTAACTTCCCCTCTCCTCTGTTGTTTAATCCCTAGTTTAAGGAAATAAATATTGTAGAGCATTGTCCTTTTACAAGTATGTTTGTTCATTACTGTGAGCAACGTATTGTGAGTTTTTTCACACTTCCAAGAATGTGAAATTTTAGTATTCTGTGTCCATTGTTGCATTGTGACTCTTAGGTTTCTGTTACCTTTAATCAGATACTCTACATTAAATCCTGAGATGTAAATCTAGAAGTAATCCTTATTTTGAGTTTTTCTGACTGAGAATTACAGTGTGCAGTCACTTGCTATGTGGTTCAGAGTGAATAAAGTCTATCGCATGTGGCTTTGAGTTTGTTTTTAATAATCTAGAGATCTCAATTGCGCTCTGCTTGGATGTCAGTGTTCTTTATTGGATTTTGGTTTCTCTGTTAGGCTTCAAAAATATATTATGCGAATATTTATTGTTACAGAAAAATAAACAGAATGGGAACAAAGGTAAAATTATGAATGACATATTTCATATTTCGTTCATTTTATTTTGTTCCACACTGTGAATTTATGATATACCCTTACCTGCCCTTCTAGAAAGAAACTTTTAATTGGTTGACTTTTGTAGCCATATTGGTAAGTTTGAATTGAGAAGGAATTTTGCAGGAGGAGGGAGCTGCAAGACACATTAAGAGAGGAATCTTAGGCAAAGTGATTTGCTTGGGAGACAGTGCAAAAGGAAGACAGAAAAATTAATGAAGAGAAAACTGGATACGGAATCACTGGTGCAGCAACAGGGATAAAAACAACCGAGCAGAAGAAAAGAATAGTCATATAGGAAAGGGATGAACTCCGCAGAGACCTCAGGGCAAGGCACTGATTAGATATGCCAATGAAGCATAAGCCAGTGAGAGAAATAAAAGGGAGTTGAGTCAAAGGAATGAGCCAGAGAGACCACAATGAACTTTTCAGTCAGGTGAACTGGGGTAAAGTAGAAAGACCTCAGCACCAGCCTCACTAGTGAGCAGGGCTGAAGAGCCCAGAGTGAAAGTGTGGTGTTTCATTGTGAGAGGCAGAGAGATGCACTTATAATATATTAACTATGCAGCTTAGTGTTTGCAGAACCAGACAATGCTCAGATGACCAACATAACTAAATAAATGGTGTTGTAGTTCAGGAGATTTTAGAAACTGTAAAACATCATTAAGTTACGTAAAATGAATTTTTGCATGCTCTGACATGTAGGGAGCAATGACATAACTCAATGGTATGACATATCTGATTGAGGAGACTAACACAAAAACCAAAACTGTTTTATTATGAAAGAATATAATTCAACAATCGAAAAAGATGTGTTGTAAAATACTTACATATATAAAAAAGAACACCTTAAAGAAGTTTCTAGGCAGCTCTTTATTTCAGTATCCTACTGCACAGGACTGGAGATAGTTTCATAACATATAATTAAGTTCCTACATCCACAAATTCTTTTGTCTTCTTTTAACAATATATCATAATGCTTCTGCTAAATCACAACTTTCATGAGTCATAAGATTAGAAGTATGCATTTTATGGGCAGCACAAAACAAACCAATGCATAAGGAAAACAGATGCTTCTGAATCGTTCTTAACATTATTTAATATTCTAATAATAATACATGTATGCTTGTAATAAAAATCAGGTACTATCTAAAGTTTATTTTTTTTAAATAATTTTGAGAAATTGACTGAAGATTTACTTATAAGAAGTCTGTAATAAATTTTTGCTATATGTTTTTTTCTATCCTACCTTTCAAAGAAACATACCAGAGGTTTTCATCTAACCTCATTTTACACAGCTACAGTGTCAACAACTTCACCTGACCTATTTGTGTAACTCCCTATTATTTTCAGTTAGATATATGGGCATTTCCAGAATGCATTTCATCCTGATGAAAAGATCTAAAACGAGTCGCATGAGTCACAGTGTGAGTGTCTGTTCCTGTGAATAGCTGCCAAAGGGAGCCTGGGTGAGCATTTCAGGTGCTGACATCCAACGTGTAAGTAACCGAAGGGAAATGAAATCCATTCCGGAAGCCTGGTGACACTAGTAGATGAAAGTAAAAAAAAAAAAAGGATATAATGAGTAATAAGAGACTATAGAAGTAGCCTGGGCAGAACTTCATGTGACAGCAAATTACCCAAGGAAAGGGTAAATCCAGGAAAGAAAGTTCATGTTGAAGTTCCTAAGAAGCTGACAGACAGGAGCTCAAGCCACAAATGCCACAAGCAGGAAATAGCCAATAAAGTTTCACATCAGGCAATAGTGAAAGAGAGAAAATGAAGAGCCTATCAAAATGCTCAAAGGAAAACGGGAAATGGCAAATATGGAATAAAATGGACAGGTGTCCCTTTGCTGAAACCAGCTAGAGTGGGCATGCCTTCTGCACTTGCAGGGCAGTGATTTATGCTCCTCTGTCAGGTTTATTGAGAAGGAGAAAGCAAAGAGGCCAGAGCACCTTTGCCCCGTCAGCACTGCCTGGTGAAATATGTGAACCCAGAGGCGCAGGGCAGAGCAGCAACTCTGATATTATGCAACTTCCCTTCCAGTAATGCTGCTACCTCTAGCCTGTAACCCATGGTCACTTTAATAACAGCCTCAGCAATCTGATTTGCCCTAAACCTCCTTTTAGTGAAAGGGAGTATATTTTTCCTTTAGCTGTCTCTGTGGTCAACTACATTATTCCTGTAATAACAGTCTTTATCAAGATCCAAATTTTGATCCAAATTTTCGGTCACGGTTGTGCACTTCTTTGATTACGTGGGTTTATTTCACATCGTTAACATTAATTAAATGCAGAGGAGTGGGTTTTTTTCACATTAATTTTCTTTTCTTAGATTTGTTCCTTTTTTTTCCCCAGTAATTGCAGCAGAATTAACTGCATTGTTAGAGCTCTGAATACAAATAAGAGGGCTTTTCCCTTTCTTTTCCCTGACTACATTTCTATTACTGCAATCACAAGTATTGTTAACAACATTAAAGCCCACAGCAGATGTGAACCAGGCTATAGTGAGAGAATATTTTGATTCCACAGAAAGGTTCAGTGCTGAAACATAATGTTCTTGCTTCCCAGCTATTACAGGGCAAACTAGCATGCACTTTTGAAAGTTAATATCTAATTTTCTCGATGCCTGCTGCCAATTTGTTTTCATTCTACTTCAATATAGTACGCAATGAGAAGGGATTTTGCAAAGATTACTACTGGGCTCATTATTATTACACTAGTAGTTCTGGAAAACAAAATACCAAAACTCAGCTGATGATGACACAATTACACAACAAAACCGGCTGCCCAGCACTCAGAGCCTGGAATGAGCCCGTAGAGGAGACCTCGGGCTCACTCCCTACAACTTAAATAACTCCAACTTATCTTTTATGCTACGGCTTTAGTTTTATTGCAAAACTGGATTTATGTTACTAGCTGAAAGGCTGCGTTGTCTTTAACCTCTCTTTTTGCCCAAGGTGTTTGGAATACAAACTAGGCCAGACTGACAACTGAAAGCTGCTGCCATCTGATGGCTGCAGGAGAACCCACGCAAAACAAGTTGCCTGCGAGCAGGTGGAAATCCTACAAGACAGCTACTACCACAGCACAAACCAGGTCCCTTTGGAGCTAAAGACAGCAGCAATTTACTGGCCATGGCAGCTGACCATGACACTCACAAGCACCATCTTCCCTCTCCCTCAGCTATCATGCAGGCAATGAATAAAGCCAAGGGGTTTGGCTTTTGTAACACTATAGTAGCAATATATTTGTACTTTCAGAGGGATTTGCCTATATCAGTGCAGACAGATGGAGCTGCTGGTTCCACAGTAGGAGAAAGGAGATTCCCTTTTCCCTGGGAGATTTCCTGCAAAAGTAGAGGTTGGCTTGGCCCCTTCTGTTGCCAAAGGTGGTTTACTAAATATGACCTGGAGCCATACTTGAATTTCAAGTTGACAAAGTCCTTGAAGTTTTATATGATACGTAGCATTTTGGTTCAATTATATTCCAGTTCTCATCCACACTTATTCCGTAACATCCAACTGAAATGTACCTCGACCTTTCAAGGTTGAGGTAAGGATAATCATGATTAACCAGCAGTTAATGAAGAGCAGGGAAAATTAAAGGAAAAAACCCAAAAGTCTTAGAAACCCATCCAAAATCTGTAAAATTCCATGAAAGAATTGCATGAAAATTGGTCCAATTTTAAACGATAAAAAGCACTTTGTAATACCTTCTTTACCACAAGTCAGTATAAGCTAAGCATGTTCAGTAGCACTGAAATGCTGTTTCCTTTTCTAATTAAGGAAAAGAGCTTTCTAGGGATGTCTGCAGATTAATACAAGTCGCTCTGAGAAGATGCCAAATTATAGTGGAAATGCGTTTGTTCCCAGTGTGAGTAGAAGCACTTGAGATCATAGTTGCTTAGAGGAGCTGACATATCAGATGTTGGCACAAATGTTTCCTGTATTCCTTCAGATAATTTAGCAACTCTAGACATTTTACTCTAGGCCAATTCTTTTAAACAACACTCAAAGCTAATGAATATATTAAAGTCCAGGACCTCTGTGAAGGAATATTTACATGATCACAAGCAACCCAGTTACCATGATTTGAGGAGATACCTTCCCCATCTTCAAATGGAGTTGAGTCAGCTGAATGCGTGCACGCTCCTCAGTCCACTGCAAAGCAAACCAGCATTGATGGATCTCTTCCCAGTTTTGACAGTGCGCTTTTTGCAAATTCTCAATTCTCTTAATTATGACATGAGTATAAATTAATCTTTTCCTTCATGTAGGATAAGAGATCTCGATTAGGCAGAACTAGTTGTGAAAGACACAAATACATTTGCAGACAGCAATGGAAGATCTGGGAATTGAAATGTCTGGTTTCTGGCTCAGCAAAAATTCTTTATCCGGAGCACTACGTAATAAAGACTATCTTTCTAATTCTGTATTTAACTAAGACTACTCATTTTCCCCTCACGCATTTACTTTCAGAGGAAAAAGCTTGTTTATATATTAAACTAAAAATAATGGGATGAAAATATTTCCAGAAAGTATATTGTTCTTGTCGCACAAACAAGCACCACACAGTGACTACTGAAGATGAGGTGTGGCATTTCTGTGTACAAGTTCATTGAAAAAGCAGTCCATGACAGAAGGCTGAACCACCTTTCACTGCTACCTAAGCAGATGAGGAAAAGTCTGCATAAATGGAGACTTCTGTCAATAATAAATGTGAGAGAAGAATAAAGTAGGAGGTGCGCCCCTCCACAAATGAACGTGCTTCAGAAGGTCTGTGAGCTTTTTATCTCCCTCACATACACTTACATTTCTAATGCCACAGGGCGTACATTAAATTAAGGATTCTTGTATATGCAATTATAGCGTTTTAAAGAGTTTGTTCAGCAGCTGTTGAAAATAAGTATCAGCCACTCTGGGCAATTAAATTTCATAGCTGAAAACGACAGAAGGAGCATTCTCCATTAGCACAAGCGGTAGGGAAGCAGATATTATCTGAACTTGGAAATTATTCTTGCTAAAGCAATATTGGAAAGGCCATTGTCACTTGCCAAATAAAATTACTACTTTTAAAATAAATATTAATTAATGTTACATATTAGAGGGATAAAGAGCTGCTGAAAATAGTAACTGCTCTGCTTAGCTGTGTTGCATATCAGAAAATTCATTTAGGTTTTCAAGGAAAAAGTCTTTCCTTTTTTCATTTTTTGTACCATTCCCAGTACCACTGTACTCTAGTAGCTGTTGATAGCCTTTATAATCTATTGCAGGATTGATTCCTTTACTAATATAACAATAGAAAAGCTAGTCGGTTTCATTTTCACAGCAAAACAGTAATTTCAATGACCCCAACAACATTCCCACCCTCCCTAAATCACAGGTTGAATAAACATTACCTATTGTTTAAAATTATTTGGTTGATCAGGAAAAAAGTCACCATATGCTTTTCATATTCAATAGATCTCCAGATGGTATGATTAACAATGTACTGTAATTACATGATCTATAAAATTGACATTATTTACCTTAATTACATAAACCCATATTAATAAAGAAGGTTGCAGAGATGCTTTCTGTCATCAGCTACTATCTCGTCATCCAGAAAGACACATGCAATATCTGCACAGCTGTGTTTAGTTGCAGGTGAATAAATGGTGTCACATCAAGTCTTGAAAAATACCTAAGGCCCACACAAAAAATATGTTATGCACAGTTTCGTTCACAGGCAAGGTGAGATCTTGAATGTAAAGCTACCCTAACAGTAAAAATAAGATAAAGGATCTCATCCACTGCCCAAACCTAGAGGGAAATTAAAACAAAAAGAAAAATGAGGTATAGAAAGGCTCTGCTGATTTATTACCCATAAATCAACGGTGGCAAAGCCCAGCAGTGCTAGGGACTGCACAAGTGGAGTAACATGTGGTCCCAAATCCAGGGTGATACTGGCAGTCCTGAGCCTTATGAACTGCTATGTGGGAGAAGCTCTACAAAGACAAGGCTACTTTAAACATTTATCTGTATTCCTCTCAGATTTTTCTGTAACATTGCTTTCCGTAGACTTCAGCTATATCCTGCAATATATAAGGAGGAACTGGGATATCTAATGTTAGTGTGCTTGTACTTCCCCATTGCTTCTGCAGGAAACCAGGGTATGCCAGCCCTGAGCACCTGAGCTTGGCTCACTCATCACCCTCCTGACCTTAAAGCCCAGAGCAATTCTAGCTCCTAAATTGGGTACCTATTTTGATATATATATATATATATTTGAATATAGCCCTTTGTTCCCACTCTTAGCACACTTTCAGATTAACATGCTTTATATCCACAAAGTTAATATCCACAATGCACTCTAGCACTGCCTGTCCATGACAGGAAAACAGGGAGAAACAGTCTCTATTGTGCTATTCTACATCTTAATCTTACAATTTATACTTTTTTCCATCTGCCATGCTCTGGGCATAAAGATCAAGCCCAGAATACTTAATTTCTTACAGAAGTGTTCCTTTTTTGTGTTTTCCTTATAATTTCAGGCTAATAGCTATTCTGCAAAATTTACCAGTCTGTTCTCCATGTGCTATCTTAGGTTTCGCATGCATAAGCCTTATTGCTGTTAAGGGTGCTGGGAAGGATGTGCATAAATCCTCACATAGAGAAATGAAATAATGGGACTCTTAAGACTTATTTATTTCACACTGGAAAACATGTTATAGTTATTGCAGTAATTGCTACAGCTCTGGTTTTGAATATGAAAGAAACAGGTATTCCATCTATTGCTGTGTAAATTCATTTAATGATTACTGTGAAATTCAGAAAACCTTTGCTATAAAAAAAATTTTATGCATTTTAAGTGCTTCTTATTATAATATATAGTTTGACTGGTAATTAATGCTTCCTTTTTCTGCATATATACAACATTCTTTTCTTTAAATTATCTTTCATACAGTCTAGATACAGTGTATGCCATTTTAGGTTAATAAAATTAGACTCCTGCAATTGCTCTTCACAGAAGACAGTGATAGCATTAATCATTCCTTCAAATTGTTCTTCCAGATAATGTAGTGTTCTTCCAGTAGAATGTACAAGATGTTCCTATTGAACATTTCATTAACTGGTTACCTTAGTACTCTTTGGAGTATACTTATCATGGCATCTATATATATGTAAAATATTTACAGCTTTGCTTTAAACTCTTCATGTGCTGAACCTGATATAAAGATTTTTCACCTTTTTTTTTGCTGCTGCAAAGTCTTATGTACGCATTATACTATAGGTGCATAGCCCTGTTTTGAATTTCTGCTATACTCTATCCCATTTCTTTTCTATGTGAGCAGCTGAAAAATGTGGGTCAAGGGTAAATCTTAGAGTAGTGGCTGTGAACAGTGAAAGCTGAACCTATCTGATCTGGTAGGTGTCGGTAATCACGTGAGCCAAAATTGCTGTGGATCAGATGTCAATTCTATTTGAATATTTGGAGAATCAGCAAAGTGAACTTGCTGCTAGCTGATAAATATTTGTTAACTACAGTGGTTAATGTTTAACTCAGGGAGGAGGTCTAAAGGCACAGCAAGTTATTAAACCCCTGTTTTTTTTTTTTAAAAGTAAAATGCTTTTCTGGTTTTCAGTAGCTGATGACAGCAAATCAATACCTTAGGGTATGTTCGTATATTCATCGGTTCAGCAAATACACTTTCTTGAACTTTAGTCTGCAGGCTATCTAACTTCACTAGGAAGTATGGTTAACAGGGTTTAGAAAAACACTGCAGCCTGAAAACATTTTCTTTTCTGAAAAACAGAAGGGTGTTGCCCCTTGCCCTTTGTTAAGATAGTTGTTCAAATATTTAAGTTTCTGAATGGACTCAGAGAGCTTAACCAGTAGATACCTCAGTCCCAAGTGTGCCCCTGTCTGTGTCACACCATCCCAAAGACATCTGCAAGGACTCAGAAGCATAGGATATATTTGAGTTACACTTTTGCAGAAATGAGAGATCCAAAATGGAGAAATGAGCAGAGAATCTTTGAGAAAAAATGCAAAAAAGCCAAAGATGCAGCCAGAAAATGTGCAGAAGATACCTCTATGACAGACAGGAAGAAAGCAACATTTGACCTCATCGCTAGCAGGAGAAGCGGGTGTTTCTGAGAGCTCCATCCCCACCCATGCCTGGACACAGTAGTTGCGACCAGGCACTGTACCCTCATGAGCAGTTCCCTTTGCAGTTACCCTACCTATGTGATAGCTCATCAGCAGGATAAGACATCTGACCAAGGGAGCCACCCTGCATTTTCATAACTGGAGCTTGTGTCAGGGAAACGGACGCTGCAGATCTGAGATACTGCAGGCTGCAGGGGTTACCATAGGGTGACCATGCTCTCAGTCCACTAAGTGTGTGTGGAGGTGAGGGACAGCACCAGAAGCCTAGCCCAGTTACAAAGCCCCAGTGACCTTGGGAGGTTTTCCAGGTAAGGCAGGATTTAGAGAATTTACCAAAATTGTCACAGCATTTGCACAGGGCATGACTGCATGTCCCACCATGCAGCACTCTTCTGAGCAAGCTGGAGTGTTGTATGGTACCCATTAAGGGAAGCTTTGGAAGGTGGGAAGAAAGGACCTAACATCAGTGTAGAGAGGAGCAAACAACAGTTGTGTTTTGGATTGACATCTGGGATGTAAGCAGAATGAAGGTATTAATGTTAAAGTCAGGATTTCATAGGATTGCATTCAATCTGAACGATCTGATTTGCATAGGTGGTGAAATCCTGCTACTCCTTTTGGCTTCAATATTTAGACCAGGCATATTATATCATACAATATGACAAGCTATGGATTGAAAAGCACAGAATTTGCAACAACTGTTTTTCAGAACCCTCCTTTGATGCAAATGCTTATTTTGATACACCTACACAAAAAGAGCCATCTCCATAGAAACCTCCCAAACCTTATGTCTTAAATAACTACTTTAAAGGGCTTATCCTGAGAGTTATTGAGGACACTCATCTCTTGCTGTCTCCTAAAATAGCAATAACTCTAGAAACTACAGTGCTATTTTCCACTGTGTATTGACAAAAGTATAGCTATTCAACTCAGATTAATGTAAAGAGTGCAGTACTTTAATAAACTGAAAAATAAATCCCTTTACATATCCAAATCTTCTTTAGCTTATTTTGTATATTTTCACATCTGAGCACACTCAGATAATACACATGCAAACTTAAGTGAATTTCCACTGAATTAAACGTCAGATGTTGGTCTCAGACAGTCTCTGTAGTCAATGGAGAGAATCAGGTATTTGCAGGCAAATATTTATTCTCCATAGTTCAGATGCCTTCTATGAACACACTGTGAAGGAAGTCTCAGTGAGTAACTCAGGTGAGATGCCTAACTTCTTTCTGGTTTTTGTACTGGTCAACTGCTAGAGCTATAGCCTCTGTGATCCTAGCTAAAACCGACACAATATAGCTGACGTTGCTCAGTTCCTATAAAAACCCATTAAACAAAAGCTCTTTGTATATTATATGTGAAATAATCTTCAAATACTAATAGCAAATACATGTGGTGAGTAGGTAGCATTCTTTAAAAATCTGCATTATAAGATCTTTTCTTGATTGTGAGAAACAGCTTATTCAAATCACCTCTGTATCTCTGTTTACTGGTTATAAATACATAATCCTTGAAATCAGCAGGAATTTAAATGCTTCCTGACAGCAAGGTAGGGTAATACACGATTAACATGGGCTCACTATGAGGTATCAAAAAGTGCTGAGCGCCTTCAGTTTTTATTGGCTTAAGCAGAGCCCAACTGAATATTGATGGACCTTGGAGCTCTCCAAGCTCAGCTCTCAGGGGGCATGTCCAGCATCTTCGTCCAAGATGTGCCTACATGAGAATTGACTGGAAATTGTGAGAGGATGTTTGATTCTTCAGACATTGGGAAGAATTATTAGGACAAAGCTTTTATCTCTCCAAATCTCACTTCATGCCTTGGCCACTAGCTTTATAACATCTTATTTTACACCTAATAGGTACTGTTAGCACGAAGTGTCTTGTTTAAAAGCAGTGTCATTCACAATAAGTTGAAACCAAAAACTACACTTTTAATCACTCTTTGTAACTCTGTTAGCAAGTATCCTTTCTTAAAACCGGTACCAGGTAGCTGTCCTGGAGCTTCATGACTACTTTGAGTTTCAGCTTTCAAACTGGAGATTTTTCTTAACTGAAAAGGGTAGGTTTAGGTTCAGTTTTAGGTCTGTTCTTCATATTCATAGCAATGTGCAAACATGCCTGAAGATTTACAAAAAGTTAATGAGCTAAATGCTACTGCCACAAGATCACTGAGTAATTTTTTTGGGGAAGAGTCCCAGCCCTGTTCAAAGCAAAGCCTTTTTCAGAGCTTCAAACAGGTTGTTCAGAGCTATGTCCACTGGGTTTTTAAAGAATGCTCAGGGATGGAGATGGAACTACCTCCCCAGATAATGCATTCCAGTGCATGATGGCTCTCCATGTGAAATTTCCATTTCAAAATAATTAAAAGAGCTCCTTCACTGGCCACCTCCACAAAACAAAAGCAAAACAAAATTTTCATTTCAAACCAGCTCTATTTGCTGCTCCTGCAAATCTATACAGCTTAATCCCAAAGCAGCTAAAAGGAATGTAATACTCGATATCAAGGGATAAATAAAAACTGAAGACTATCTCAGATTTATTTCTCAGTAAGGATTTTTCTCTGACTCAGTCCTGAAGCCATTACTCAGGAACGCTTCCCCCACTGTCAACGTCCCAAAACAACTAGTATCAATCTGCCTGGAAGGCAAGCAGAGCAGTCGTGCCATGCTGCCTGGAGCAATGAAAGGAGAGCAATAAAGCAGATGTCTGCTAAGGATTAGAGGGTGCTGGAGAAGTAAGTGTTGGTGGTAAGTATGCAGGAGTTTAACCCTGCAATATCCAAGCAATTTAGGAGCACATGATCATTTACTTCTACC
>JBCJKH010049975.1:0-18353 GCA_039877255.1 Loriculus beryllinus | reverse complement strand
CATCAAGGGGAATTAGGGTCATCTTACCAATGTTTAACATTTTCTGTATTAATGTCAAAATTCGAGTTGGTGATTTAGACCCAATTTGTACCAAATGGACTGTAAGTGGCATTTCTAAAGTATAGCTGATTTGATGTGTTTAGACATCTAATTTGGAATAAGTTTAATAGGACTCCGGAACCACAGACTTCTGGCTACTAAAGAGAGTCCAGGTTTGTAGTTTAAATACAACCATCTACACGGCAAGTGTTTGAAGATTTGCATTTACTCACAGCAAAGATGTTAGATGAAATAGTCATAAAATCTTCATTTCAACTTGCCAGAATTCAGCCTAAACTATTCCCAGCCCCTTTAATATCCTGATTCACACCTGCCAAGACATCTATCAAATAGGAACATCATCACAGAAAACTTCAGGCTAATGATATTTCCATTTACCTTGGAGCACTCTGGCACTGGGACTGATATCCGTAGACTTGTGTCTCCAGTGGTGTCTGAAAGATGCCTGGCAAAAGTTTCCAGGTAGCTGGCTAAATCAGATGTATGAACTTGTTTGCCATGAACAGACAGCATCTTTTTTCCTGGCATCCTGTTGAAGTGATTTGGTAGATTCATGGACTGTAAAAAAATCTAAACATACAAGTGAAAATGAAAATAATACTCTGTGAAGGACCAGATCTCATTATCCATAATAGTAGCATTATAGTTTAATTGGAGACAACAGTATGAAGTTTTAAATGGACAGTACTAACATCTCTTCCATCATTAATAAGAAAAAACTTCAGGAACAACCTTATTTTCTTCACCCTTTTCAAACACCCCTTTCAAATACATGTGTAAAAGCAGCAGTTGTTAGTATAAGCCAGACAAATACATCTACGATCTAGTGAACACTTCATTTCCATATGGAGTTCTTCAACATCTTTGCAAACTTAGGATAAATATCCAGGTAAATATAACCAGTAAAGCAGAGTGAATATGAATCTCAGATATTTTTAGTTTAAATCTTCTTGAAGTTCTACATGCCAGATGCTACTGATGGATGTCTGACAAAAAATACACTAACTCAAGCCAGCAGATTTTAGTTACGGACTACCCACAGAATTGACTAAAACATTGCATCAACAGCTCTTATCAATTAGAACTTCCTGCTTATTGAAGTCTAGAAAACCATTTTTTGAAAACAGTGACAAAAAGACTTTTGTTACCAACAAACACTCAGTATTTCCTCATGTTGTCCCATTTCTGCGCTGTTTTACTCTTTCATTAAGGTGGACAAAGTGGTGGAAAAGTTTGGTTCAGTAACACTGGCTGACAAGTTACACCAGATCCTTCATAAAAAACCGCTGTTAAACTAAATTAGCCACTAGAGTGAACATAACGCTGTGAATGTAATACAAACATGGTTACAATAGTGTATTGTCAATTGTCTTCTTCATTCCTACCAAAAGCAGAGTCCAGCAATAGCATCATAGAGCTGCCGTGCCGCACTGCTGAACAGATCTAGTGTCATAATTTTTCTTTTTTGCCTTTTTTGTTCAGCTTGTTTCAAGCCTCATATGCTTCAGGATTAAATGAAAAAATAGAGTTGTTCTTGTTTCTTCATAAAGAATGCTCAAGTCAACTAGATAACAACACGGAATTATGATAATGAATTTTTACTAGAGCAAAATATTCCATTCCCATCTTGTGCTTTAAGGTGAGGCATCCAAATCCTTGATATTTCCATGGAATCTGAGTGCACCTTATGCAATTCAACCCCCCTCTTTTGTATGTGCTGAAAGAAGGCTGGGGAGAAAAGATGCAGGACAATATTGAAGAAAAAAACTTCTCCCAGTCTTTCAAAAATGAACTATCCTCTAAATAAAACTATTTCACTCTTAGTCACAAGATAACGCAGCACATAAGTTACCTACTTGAGTTAAGTGAAGGAGAAGGAGTAGCGCTGTAAGTAAGGTTCGTTATAATCAATGACTTAAGTAGAGTGCTCTATGTAAGGCATTTCTGTCACAGCCCCATACAGAGGCAGGCTGCCACTCTCTGTTGTTACTTTCCTAATGATTTTAGTTTTCTATAAATTTAGTTGTGTATGAGTAGTAGAAGCCAGTGTTCATCTGCTTACACCACTACATATCAGTGTCATGGCTCTGTCCGCTGAGATACCTCATCAGGAGCAGAGAGCCCATCTCACAGTGAATCTGCCTGCTTGCCATCTGGCACACAGTGTTACTGTACTTAACACTGCTCCATGGCTTGAGGATCTGTCTTTACCTTCATATCATTGTGGGGTTTGCCTATGACTCTTTTTCACAAGCAGTTGTCAGAAAAGTGAAGGCATCAGCACATCTGTGCTTTAGTTCTACTTCCCTAAATATTCCAACATAAGTGGTGTTTATTTATATGTTCCATACCTACAGTGTGGCGTCCTTCAGAAGGACAATTTAATGACAAGGACGCTGCAACTTAATTTTAAATACTAACAATCTTTCTAAATCCAAGGTCTGACTAATGTGGCAGAGCTATTAAATAATTATATGAAATGCTAGACTTGAGTGCTGTTTCTATCATATATGTGGGTGAAGATTTTTCACCCTTGACATTTGATGGGACAGCAGAGTATGCCTCTGAAAGGAAAAAAAAAAAAAAAAAAGCCACTGTTGCTAGAGAAATGGTTTCAATGGCTTCAACTCCTATTTTCAGGAAACACCCAGAATAGTTCGGATGAGTCAGAAAGACAGAAGCGGTTTGAAACATCCCTATTGCAAATTCATCTCGGGGCATCCAAACACCAAAGCTGTTCCCAGATTACTGTGTTGCTGTTTCTGCACTAGCTATGTGTCTGAGGACATGAACAGTGGCTTCTCTTTGATAAACACTTCAGCATTCTTCCCTGGAAAGCTCTGTTAAGACTATAGCGGTCTATACAATACAGAGAATAAAAGGGCAGTGGATAAGCAGTGGTGCACAAAACCTGGGCTAACGTGCAATTCATAAACACATGGCACTCAGCTTAGACTTAGGTGTGGTCTAATGCGTGTACAGCATTGCTCCTAAGGACCCTTCTTGCCATAATTCATACATCATTGTGACTTTAAATATGTTGTTTATTTAGATAGTTATGGACTATCTAAACACAGGTATAACAGGTATATATTAGTATAACACAGGTACGTATGTAATGTATTTAGTAGTACAAGGAAATTCTTTGCAGGTTGAGAGCAGTCAATGTCTGCAAAACTGAGCTCTGCCCTGAGAGGTGCACAGGAGAGACCCCACCTGGGAGCAAACCTCTGGAGACAACTGAGAGAAAGGAACAGCTTACCCTCTCTTTGGTGTCAAGGGGTATCCAGATTTCAGGTGTTATCACAGGAGTGCTTACCATTTAACAGATCACCTTGTTAGTGTGTCAGCATGAAACAGCCCCAGCTGCACTGACACCCTCTCAAAAATCATATCTATCCGCATGTGACGCACTCTGAACTACCACACACAAACATTCCTGGTCTGAACTGCTTCCAGTCATTCTGCCACTAGCTTCTGCAGGCCTGACCCGAGTGATCCTCTCTCTGAATCACATGTTGGTCACTGCAATCATCTGAGTTAAAAAAAAATATTTCCAGAGTACAAACTGGAATGAATTCAAGCCTCATGTGACTATGTCCTGTTCATTGTATGCTTCATTGACTTTAGCACAGACACACTGTACTTGCCACAGATATTTTGTAAATACCATCAGCAACACAATTTAAGTCTGCTCAGATGAGGGTGGAAGTATTTTCTTACGTTGATGGGACTTTTAATTATGTTTTTTATGGAGGGTAGAAAGCCTAGCACATAACTTCCTGAGAACACAGCGAGTCCCATTAAAAATAATACACACAAGAAATGAAGGTTACATAGTGACAGAAGATCAGAACTTTATGCTTCATTAATGCAAGTAGCATTTTAACATGTGGAATGAACTATAAATTTCTAGGCAGAAGTAAATACTCCCACTTCCTTAGTGAAAGTGTACTTTAAATCATTAATGAGAAATACACCATATTTCTTTTTTTGTATTGTTGATAATGACTTTTTTTCCTTTTTTTTTTTCTCACAATATGTCTGAATGAAACCAGCCCTCTCATTCCCTGAGCTGAACTGGAAAACACTGAGTTATGAGGTGAAATGATTTTTATTGTAAGACAAACAAACAAAAAAGAACAGCAAAATATGGTTGCTCCTGTTAATGTAAACAATACCAGCAAAGTACATTGATCCAAAGTCCTTTCTGGTTTACATGACTGTTAATGGAATTATTCCAGGTTTACAGGAACATGGCTAAGGAGCAGAATTTGCTCAATAAAGAGAGAAGTTTTATCTCTTATGCATCTGCTGTGCCCTCTGAATATTGGGCCCCATTTTCCATAGACTGGCATTTGAATGTTTAATACTTTTTGTGCAGCATGAGAAAGAAGTGAGTAAATATGCTAACTCACTGTTCAGTCAGGAAGGATCATCAGCCACTCTGATTAGGCACATTGACTCCACCAGAACTAAGGAAAAAAGAAAGAAGATTGGACAGTCAGCATCAGCCGTCAAAATATGAAGCATCTAGCCTGAATAAGTAAATGCAATATGCATAGAAATGAGAAACAGGGATCTCAGAGTGGCATGTTGCTCTGCATCTCGTAATGTCTTAGAAAGGAGCTAGTTTACCTTGGATTTGTCTGCATTTATATTTCTTAGCCTTTCTCCAGTGACAATAAACTGAGTTGAGGACAAGATCTACTTCTTAAATGGCTGTGCTTAGGTGATCCAAGTCCCACCTGCAGTGCAAGTCCTACTGCCTGAGTGCTTGAGATTATCAGGTCCTTAGAGACCAGGTGAAGTCTTCAGATTCTCTGCCCGTAGATGTAAATGCACCAAATCACTAAAATTAATTAAAAAAGGGAAAACAGACATGGAAAATTACCAGGATACAAACAGTGCCTTGGGTTATAAATGGTTTGCTTGCAAATATAGCAGTTCTTTACTCACATGTACAAAGTAAACTGATTGCCAAATCTGTGGTCACAAAGGCATTCTTCCCCACCTCCCCCGCATATTGGAAGAGATCTAAATATTTTTGTTGTCTTCCTTGGGCACAGTGAGTCAGGCATCATCTGCTCCATCAAGTGGGCACATCCCCATGACCAGCATTGGATGATTCTATGTGCTGACTGCTGGGCACAGCTTCTTCCACGTCTCTCAATGATTATGATCAGAGATTAACTTAAAGGTGATGAAACAAGTTCAAAATTAGAAAATAAAACCCCCACTTTTTACAAACATGTTTTACTTGCTATTCTTAAAAGGGTACTTTTCTTCCACAAAGAACATGAGCAAAGGCATGAGGAAGTTTCTTTGGTTCATAAATTTAATTAAGCCACAGTTATGCCAATTTTTCTGACTAATTGGGAATGATGAGATGTTGGCAAGCTCTTTAAACACTCCACTCCCAGACATGTAACCCTTCACAGACCAAAGGCACCACATAATAAACAGCCATTTTTACACATTACACTCTTTATTTAGGCATATGAAAAAAGACAACTGCAGGTTTGATTAAAATGCCCACATGAATTACCCATAACAAAAGTAAATGTGATAAGGAAAAAAAAGAGGAAGAGAGAAATATAATTTGGAATTATTTTCTTCATTTGCCATTTCAGAAATAAATCAAAAAGGCAGAAACATTTTTCAAAATTGTTCTTCTTCCAGTTATCTCACATTTGGCTCACAGGTTAGCATGTTAAACATCCCAGTAACAGAACTATGAACTAAACAGCCTTTTCTTCTCTGACCTTCTATCACCATAGGTATTACAAATCTCTTAAAGCAAACAAAAAAAATGTGCATATTTTTTCCAACATGCATTTGTAAGTTTTGAGTTGGATTGGTTAAGAATAATCTATGTGTCTTCATAACTGATAGAAAAAATGCCATCTTAACTTGGAATCTATCAGATTTTTCTGGATATGGGTGAAAACAGCTGTCTTCAAAGGAAGTTAGGAGCAAAGTAGCATTATAAACCCTCTGAGTCTTTTTACTGGATGGACTCCATTGTCAAGACTTAAATTGTCTCTCCATGACAAACCTAAACCTGCTATCACTAGTAGTTTTGACAATAGCATTGATGTTATGCATTTTCTTGTAAGGCTTTTACTACTACCTATCATCCCAAGAAGTTAAGAGATAGTTTAAAGCACTGTGGTCAGGCCCAGTTCTCAATTAATGCAAGTAGCCTTACATTCATGAAAATGAATGAAGCTAACTCTCTATACACAATTAAACGTTTGACCCTTAAAGAGCACAGCTGAAGAGCTGAACTGAATCACTTGTAAATGAGCCAAAACAGATGTTCACAGACAGTTCTGCATGTTCAAAGAGTCTACCTTAAAGTGTCATCTGGCCTGGTATAGATAGGATAGGATAGGATAGGATAGGATAGGATAGGATAGGATAGGATAGGATAGGATAGGATAGGATAGGATAGGATGTCCTAAATTACAGCATTTCCTCTTGAGGGGTGTTTTATCCTTAATGACTTGCTCCGAAGCGCCAAAACATTTGCCAGATACCTTCATATAATGCTCCTGACACTTCCCAGTGCCTCCTTTAATATTCTAGTGTTCAATATAAATAGGAAGGTATCTGAAGCATTTCTGTGTCCTTTGATAGCTTTAAATTTTTTATTAGCTTTTTGTCTCTGATAATAAATACTACATGATTCACTTTCAATTTGCAAGCCTTTAGCCGGAATTTCTGGATAAATTATGGAGTGTAGGCACAAGGGTTCAAAATTTACTCTTCCACAGGATAAGTTTCTAGGAAGGATGTGGGATTTGAGGCCTGCTATCAACCAGGCGCTGAATTTCTCATTAACTGAAATGAATTGAAATTACTTCACTGTGTAGAAACTATAGTCCTTCTCAAAATAATAATGCACAACTGTACCCATTCACTGATTAGAGCAAACATGTAAAATGAAACTGAAATCAAAATAGTTGAAAACCTCTCAAGGTGGGAATATGCCATAAGTGAAATAGTAAATATTTCTGTAGTAAAATATTACTACAGTCTTTGCACTGCCTTTTATCATTCTCCTTTGCAACTCTCACCCTCCATTTGCTGTGTCGAGGCTGTGAATTCTCTAGCGTGGGAGCTGGGGTTTTGTTCTGTTCTTTGCAGGGAGATCATATCAATAAATTGTAGGGTAGAATTTCACGCTGTTCCCACTGCTGTCAGTGGGCATTTTACATTGAACTCTGCATGAGAAGATTATGAGTCATATAGCACACTTATGAAAAATCCCAGCCCTCCATGCGTGAGGGAGTTGTAAGTCCAGTTTAGTTTGTTCCTTTTCCCTGTTCAGATCACTTCAGCTGCTTTCAGCAGAGGAGGAAAGAAACTTTCACAATCTGGCTTGCAGTTGACTTTAGGTTTCTCATTTTTAGGTAATAGTGCTTTTGCAAACTAACTCTGCTACTCAAGTTCATTAAACTGATTTTACACTATTATTCATTCTTTTGCTCTTATGAGAAGGTTGCAAGGTCTGGTGATTTCAGCAAGTCTTAGAAGTAAAAGGTCAAAGTTCCAATTAAGGGGAGGAGTTGATTCAATGAAAAACCAAGGCTAAACCATCTCATCCTCCTGTGTCACAGTCAGCTCCATTGTAAGTCTGGGGAAAAATGTTATGAAGCATGACTGTTGATTTAGACTACCTGATCCAAGCAGGTTGACTGAGATTTCCAAAGCTGATGAGGGAAATCCCCTCACTGCATTTGTAAATCTCAAACACTTTTAAACAATCTATTTGCATTTTATATCTGGAAAGCATAGTGTACTTTGTGGATCATTCATTGCATGCTGTGTTCATTACAAGTGCAGGAATTTGGTATTCACTATGAAATACTTGTTTCATATGCTGCCTTGTCCTTTCATAGTGCCCTTGTGAAAATGTCATTGTCAGTGTGTTTTAATCATTACTAGAAACCACCATGTGAAAGCATAGTTAAACAGAACTTGAATTTTTAGAGGTGACCCTCAAGTCTTTTTGCATATATTGTGTTTGGAGTGGGTGAATCAGAGCCATCTTCACTTCAGCTCATTTCAACTTTCCCCAGTTGTCCTGCAATTATTTACCAGGAGGACAGTGGGAATGCTGATTCTGGCCCAAAAGTCATACTTTGTACACCTGCTTATTCAGAAAATGTTCACCTCACTTTTCAGGCAGATGAAATATGAAAGAATTGGTTTGAGCTGGAAATCTCTTCAAAGCTATGCTTTTTCTACCAAATTCAGATTCAAGGCAAGCAAAGACTATGAATAATGGAGACTTTCTGAGGCATAACTTCGCTTACAATGGAGGGAGTATGAATCAGCAAAAGAACAAGCACCCACTTATGTTCAAGACTGTTTTACACAAGCCCATAAATCGTCCAAATGAGGAAAGCCAGAAGTGGAAGTCAGGAATGCCACATGTGCCGTGACACATGGAACATTATTTAAAGATCATCTTACAGAATGATTCCAAGCATCAGCACAGCTATCCAGAATAGGAAACTGAGTCAATTAGAGGGCCACTGAACTCATGCTTGCAAACACTGCGAATTACTCACCATCATACTGTGGCGATTATGGACCTACTGAACTAGGTTATTAGTAAGGTTTCCTGAATTAATCCTGCATTTACAAACTAATGTGTTTGCCTATTGTGAGCTCGGCCTCCCAGTCTTGGGGCAGCAATTAATGCTGCCTCCTCCAGAAACATTCAGAGGAGGTCAGGGCCCTGGGGGGAGGCTTCCAAAAATTCCCTCTGCCTGGACACTGCTGCCACCCACAGTTAAGAGACAACTGATGAAAAAAACAGACTTTTTTTCAGCAGTTCTTAGAATTCTTACAACTGTTGATAATTTTTCTGAGCACAGTGATTTCTTCTCACAGCAGAAAGCCTTGAGGGTTAGGCTTTTCATACAGGGAGTAGTTACTATGACCATGCTGCTTCTTATGTTGTGTGAGTTCCTCTTAGCACCTCAATGCAAATTATGTCATATTTACAGAGCTAGCTGGTATACAGACTATGAGAACTCCTTGCTTAAGTTGCCATCATATCAATGAGGAAAGTACTATATGAAAAAGAAACAAAGCAGGAAATTAAGTCATATTTAACATATTCCACATATATTGTAGATGGGAATTTATCTGTACTGCTAGTACAGTTTCAAAAAAAAAAAAATGCAGAGGTTTTGCTACTTGAATTCCAGTAAAACCGTTTATATTTGTGCCCTTAGAGCCTTGTTAAGATTTTCAAGACTTTATCTGTTTTCTTTAAAAGTTTTATAACAAACAGTGTATGATCTCTTTTCTGGGATATTTCAGTCCTCACAAGGAAACAACAATCTTCTTAAGAAACTGTTTATGTCCATGAGAGAAGGAACAACTTTCACAACCTGCTACTCAAGGGTCACCATTAGCTGTGGGCCATACTGCACAAGGAAGAGGGGAGGGTATTTCCTCCTGAAGGCTTAAGCGTGAGAGGAGATTGCAGGATGCAGAGTGCTTAGGCTTGCAAGGGAAACTGTAAACCCATGCAGGCCAGTGCCTAGATGCTGTGATTTTACATATAAAGTTGCATGTTATTTATTTTTCTTATTTCTCATTTTAAGGCATAAATTTAAGCCTGGATATGATCTATTGCAGAACAGATCGGCAAGTACAAACCTTACTGTTATTTGTTATTTGCCACTGCATTTTGGCTTCTGGTTTGCTTCTCTGAAGTGCTGGAGAAAATGATCTGAAGATGACAAGAATCTGTGAAGCATCTCAGTAACTGTCACCTTTGCAATATTTTTCCTATGTTACCTCAAACTTAATCTTAGTATTATTATTATTGCTCATAAGAAGCAATCCTTTGGAATATAATAGTTTGGAATTAAGAAATGCAGAAATTCACGAGATCATATCAAATTTCTTAGCTGTGAAAAATTGTAGACGAGCATTATAGTCTATTATCTTACTAGCATGGCTTTTCAGTCACATTGCCTTTTATTCATTTAATCTTCAATCCTATAAAATCCTCGTGTAATACATCATTATTTTGCCAGTCACTCCACTGCCTAGGCTGAAAACATACTCCACAATGGGCTTTGGGAATTCAATCAGCTTTACAATGGAACTAGATTCTTTGATAGCTTACATGAGCATAGATCCACCAATTGCATGCTAAGGATCTGACCTTTTGAGATTTTTAAACTATTGTTTTTTAGAAATGAGCAAAACCTTGTGAGGCACTGGCTCTACAGCTGCAAGACACTCGAAACCATCTGAAAATATTTTGCAGTAATCATTGACCCTTCTGCCTGGAGATAAGCAAAACCATGTCTCAACCTCCTACCCTTTGTTATTTACCATGTCGCATGCTTTGCACAGAATAAAAGCAGATTGGATTAGAAGAGATGAAAAATTATTCACCTTCTTCCTGGAAATGTTCACTCAGACTGTTTTCCTTCCATGGATTGGAAAAAACCTGTTAAGATGCTATGCAGGAAAGAGATTGTGATTTTTCTTTTCCATTGCATTTTTTAAACTGAATATGAAACCATAATTTCAAAATTAAAATATGCAAGGAGGGGTAAAAATCATCCAGGGACTTAAACAAACTGCTGTGTTCAAAGACAACTAATTTGATATAATGGATTAATCCAACATATAATGTCTGTAAGCAATATAAAGAGTTCCATATATGCTTTTGCTTTGGACTGTGCAGACCCCATACTGGTAACTCACTGCGCTTGTAATACTGCACAGCAGAGGCTCTAGCTCACAAAACCTCATGGAGGATCACAGTTGTATCCTGCTGCTGCAAAAGCTCTCTTGATCTAAAAAAAGCAAAAGGAGAGCTAAAAGCAAAGAGAGCTGAAGAACAGTGTGGAATTCACTCAGTATTGCTGGGGAAAAAAATAGGGATTTCTTTACATGGTTTCCTCTGTTTTTTGAATTTGGAACTAAATGAATCAGCTTCTCTCATGTTTTCAAGGTTCAGTGTAGTTACAAGGCCATAAAGAAAATCTAAGTATACAAACTGGAATTTTTAAGGGGACATCATGTCTCATAAGACTAGTGATATACGTCTGAATGATAGCAGCATGCAAAGAGACATAGGATCTGTCTTCATATTCATTTTAATTCCATCCAAGGATCCAAACTCCATACTTTTGCTTTTATCCACTCATGCTTTTTTTTTCAGAGAAGATGGAGAGGATTTAGGTTTATGGTAGCTTAATGTGACATTTGAGACTTTTCATCCTTTCATTTCTGTAAATGAAAAGCCTGACTTTAAAGCCAACCATGTGCACGGCTGCATCAACAGGAGCATGCGGAATAGGTAAAGGGAGGTGATTCTCCCCCTCTACTCCACTCCCATGAGACCTCACCTGCAGTACTGCATCAAGCTCTGAGGCCTCCAGTACAAGAAGGACCTGGACTTGTTTGAGTCCAGAGAAGGGCCACAATGATGACTAGAGGGCTGGAGCACCTCTCCAATAAAGACAGGCTGAGAGAGTTGGGCTTGCTCAGCTTGGAGAAGAGAAGGCTTCATGGAGACCTCAGAGCAATCTTCATGTACCTAAAGAGGGTCTCCAAGAAATCTGGAAAGGGACTTTTTACAAGGGCATGTAATGACAGGACAAGGGGGAATAGTTTTAAACTGAAAGAGAGGAGATTTAGGTTAGATATCAGGAAGAAGTTCTTTACTGTGAGGGTGGTGAGACACTGGCACAGATTGCCCAGAGGAGCTGTGGCTGCTCCATCCCTGTCAGTGTTCAAGGCCAGGTTGGATGGTGCTTTGAGCAACTTGGTCCAATGCGAGGTGATCCCCTGTGGCAGGGGAGTTGGAAACAGATGGTCTTTAAGGTCCCTTCCCACACAAACCATTCCATGATTCTATGATCAGTTTTTTTGAGAATTTGTCTATGAGGTAATTTAAATAAACCTGATTCTTGTTATGAAATTGCTATATTGTTAAACATTTCAATGCATAGGTAGCCATCAGGAAATTTTCCAACACCTCTCCCCACCCTTCTGGAAAAAGTTACAGTACAAACAAAAATGCCATTAACAAGTGCATGGACAGTGTTCGAATGGAAAACCCTGTTTATCTCTGGGGATTTACACACACATGCAAAAGGAAAAACCCAAACCAAAGAACAGTAAAACTTTCTTTGTAGCAGAGGGGTTATTTTTATCGAGGGTACAGTACAACAAAGAGAGGGAAAGACCATGGGAAAGAAACTAAATCAGGAAAAAAACTTTATGTGGGAAGGGGAACTTTGCCCAACCTTCTAGAACAACAAAAGTATTAAACAGTAAACAGTGTCAGAGAACATTCTCAAGCATTGGAACTCACTCCTTTGCATCCTGCTGTACTGCTTGGATGGCCCAGGGGATGGGACTTTTGCCAAACAGGAGGATCCTCTGGCATGAGAGGGGTCTTTCCTAGTACAGAGTTTGGATGGGACCACTCTAGTCTGTTTATTGTTGTAGCTGTGAGCCATGTTGGCTGCAGAGTCTAAGAACATCACGAGAATTTATCATTTTCTGGTATACATGTAGTTTTTCTTCCACAGATCTTTTGTGGGTCCTTAGTCCCTCCCCAAGCTCCCTCCTGCATTGTTATGAGGAAGTATGCCTAACATACCATGGCAATGGTACAAGAGACATTCACTAGCAAGTTCCTCTCGTAAGCAGACATAACTTTGCCTCATTTTCAGTAGCAGTCTAAATCGGAAAGATCTGCCTTCAGTGACTGTGTCTCTTGGCCCCTGTAAGGGTGGCCTTGCGAAGCTTACAGTGAGACATGGTCCATAAAGATCTGCTCGCATACTGGAATAGATGGACACTGCTGATAAGAAAGGGCAATCTGTAGTCAATGACTGTCTAGCCTATGTTATTAACAGGTGGGAGACTCTTTTTTTTTTTTTTTTGCCCTATTTTGTTCCACATAATTGTTTTGGTTTTCCAGACTGTCAACATTTGTGGTACTCTTGAATATTTCCATGTAATTTTCAATTAAGAAATAGATTGCTTTCAGTAGAATTACTAAAATGTCATGTCCAACCAAATATGCAAGGAACTTAACCTTGACATCCTAACACACCAGGGTCCCTGTATTCTGGCTCAGGAATAACATGTTCTTGATGCTTTATTGGAATGCGCCCCACCACCCTCCAACATCACAGTAAACTCTGTTTATGGTCCTGCGCTGAGCTTCCCAAAACCGGTGGGCAATTGTGCCACTTCTCACTGTCCTACTGTAGCTTTGGAACCTGCGGGTCTCCTGCTCCCTCTCTCCCACCACCACCATTGCAACCACTGTTCAAAGTTACAGTTTCTGCAAAGAGGAATGTACTTGGTGGCTCACTTGCAGTATTCTCATCATTTTGTCTGTACTTAGGAAAGTTGTCTTTCATACATGAAGGTTTTGCAACCTCTGTTGTTTGCCTTGAACCCACAGATACATGCAAGCTTCCTCAGACAAGCAAAGTCATTTAATAATGTTCAGGTGGTAAATTAATACCTTCACAAATTCCTTCAAAGTCCTAGACCTTTGTTGCAGCACCCTTTCTCTTTCCTTGCCAGGTAACTCCTCATCCATAGTTTTCTTCATAGCTTCTCATTCCTGCAGGCACAGGGCATGCTAGAAAAACTGTTAGCACAGTTCACTACCAGGAAAGATGCTGCTTTACTGTGTGACCCTTTGAAATTCAACCTAGTGGCACGTGCCTTGAAACAGGTACCAGCAGAAATTGGAGGTACTTGGACACCCATGTGTGGCAGAGGTAAGAGTCAGAATGACATTGTGAGAAGGAGATTGTCTGTTTCCCCACAATTTTCCACTTGTTCCTCATTTGCGCTACCTGGACAAGTTGAAATCTCCACCCACTCTGCCTATGGTCTAAACTGCTTTTCTTGTGATATATTATTTCCACATCCCATAGTGTACTGCATCAAAAAGTGCCAAAAGACCTACATAGACTTTTACCAACAGAAGTGCAAGTGGTGGGGACATAAGTTCTGGTACATCTGTTTTGACCTGTAGTGGTCGTGCAATTCAATTTTGTCATCACATATGATGAATCAACAGAAGTACAGCTGCCAAATTCTGCAGCATAGAGGAAGCTTGAGTTAAATTAAATTCAGTTCTAACAATACAAATTAGATGGAAAATAATGACAGTGGTCATCTTTTAAATTATTAGTCTGATTTACACCCGTAAATTGGCAACAGCCAGCTTTAAGGGGACAAACATTTTATACCTTTGGGAGTATTCACGCTGGAGATAATGCAATGCTTTTCAGTTAATATTGGTTTCACACAGCTCATAGCCTGTTCTCCAGATGACTAAATCACAAATGCATGTTCAAAATTCCAATTTAGACTTGGCTTGGCTGTCTCTGTACACACTGTATCTGTCATGTTTAGCTACTGCTGATATTTTTCTATCAATATAAATGAATCATCCTCTGAATCACTTCAGATTTTCTCTCAGAGCTGTTTTAAGAGCCATTATAATACTGTTATTCTGAATGTCAGCTCTCAATGAACCAAAAGGCCTAAAATGAGTGGTAAGACTCACCAGCAGCTGAAAAAGGCTCTGAACACTGCGTGGTAAAATAGCATTCCAACACTCCTCTTTTTATTGTTTTTAATTCCCTCTGTGACTTCATCTCTTTGCTTATCCTGCCTGGTATGCCAGATTCATAAGACTTCAGGATGTGGAATTTCTCTGGTTAATGAATCCCATCCTAGGGAAGCACCTTTTGTTTTATGTAGTGCATACAAGAAATTTTGCTTAAGGTAAAAATCCATGGCATAAATGCCAAGATGCCAAGAAATACAAGGCTGCAGCCAAAATTAACGTTTCCAGGATGGTTATGCTCATACGAATTATTGTCAAAGTCCTGCCAGGCCCACAAAGTGCTGCAAATGGCAACCTGCAGCTCTCAGGGTTGCTGCTTCTTGTACGGTCGTAAATGACCCACAGGGCAGCTGGAGGGAGGCAGCCTGGCACACAGCTTGACCCACATCAGTCCCTGCTACTGTGATGTATTCTGAATCTCTGCTGCTATCTATGAGGTATCTTTTCAAATGACCAACTACTCAGACCTCAGCAAGGAACAAGCAGAAAGAGCTCACCAGCTGGTAATGCTCTTTATGCCATCTGTAAATCCCTCAGTTCTAAATTTCAGTTTCTGCAAGCTTTACACAACACACGGTAAGAGGTTTCACTGTGCCTTACATCACTCTGAATTAATGGTGATAATAATGCTTAACCTTTGTAGAGTTCTTTCTGTCTTCACAATGCTTAACTAAACATTTAGCAATCACATCATAATAGCTGGGCTGCTTATCATTCCTACTCCTTACAGTGCAACGAATAATCTGGTAATTATTTTTTTAGCTCATATAAACAGCTTGTCCACTCTCCTGTAATTTTCTATTTTGCTTAAGCTATAAATATCTGATATTAACTGAAGAAATTAAAAAGTTTGTCAAGCTAACACTAAATTAAGCATATAATTACATTAATGTGGTAGATCTGAAAGTGAATGTAAGTGAAATCCATGCATGTTCTTTTACTGTATTTTTACATCTGTATCGCTATTATGGTCATCTGCTAAGGATGACCATATATTGTTTGAGAATTAAAACATGCGAACTACTTTGTCTGGAATCCGTTCATATTGATTATTTTGCATTGATGGAACATTTTGTTTAGGGTCATGACCCCTGATTTCTATTTCAAGAGCTGATTGCTTTGAGCTTTCATCCATAGGCCTGTGTACTTTATACTCCTTCCATTATCAGTCCTCAGCCTTATCCAAGATAACACACAAACTATAGTACCCGTTACTGGCATCTGTAACATAATCAGTTATCTCTGTCCCAGTCTCTAAGAGACAAGCAGATCCCATTATTATTCCCTTATTAATGCAGTTCTGCATGTATGGTGCTTCATAAGGAAAAGATGAGTCATTGTTCCGAGAGATCTTACCCTATAAATTAGACGTGCCACATGGAATGACGACAGTAAAATGATTGGAGAAGGAATACATTTTAATATATAAATTTATTGAAAGATTTTGTGACAAATTTCCTTTATGTTTATATCTTGCTTGTCCAAGGCATACAACTCAAACTCAAACTCAAAAAAGATAAGGGACTCTGCTCAGAATGAGGCCCATTCCTCTTCAAACTCAGCTCTTTTGTAAGTGCAGAGAGGACAGCACTTGTTCTGAAGATACTGTAGCAATTTAACAACAAAATTTATTCTTAGCCACCAAAAGAGATATTAAAATGAATAATGACTCATCTCAGCAGGCACTGAACTGCAGCCTTAATCCCAGCCCCAGTGGGAGAGGGATGACAGTCATAATGCGAAGGAAGCGTTTTTGCAAAATTCTGAATCAGGTACTCTAAAAGCACAGGCAAACGTTTCTTTTGTTTCAGTCTGTGCAGGAGCATCCTCCCTCTGCTCTGCACCAGGATCTGGCAGAAAACCTGTTCCAGCCCTGGGGGTGCTCCCTGCATACGCTACCCTGGTACCTCTGCACCATCTGTTGGTGACACCACTGACACTGACAGCAGGGTTCAGGACAAGAAAAGATAATTTTTACACTGAATTGCACACCAAATAATGATTTACTGGGGAAAATAGAAGTTTGGGTTGTCCTACCTGTACGCTGCTAGTACCTTGTACACCTGAGAAATTCCTTGGAATTCAAGGTAGTCCTTGTGGTGAAGTCAGTCGTACTTTAATTTTTCAACACAAATTAGTGCAAAATTAAGTATTTCAGTGCTTGTCACCTGAGCAGTCACACAGCTCACTGGGGGGACATTTTATTGGTAAAAAGTAATGAGGTACCTAACCACTGTCACTGCAAGCATCAGGGGGAAACCACTGCCTGGGAGTACCTGGGGGCAGGGAGTACTGTGATCACACATGACTGCATGCCTAGTTAAAGGGGAAAGAGAAAGAGGATTTTAGATATGAGCAGAGGAAGAGAAGGTCACATCAAGAGCAATCAGCAGCACTCTTGGCCAGTTTCTGTCCTGTTTTAACTCTAATAGACATCCACCTTGCAAGTCCTGCAGCTCGGTGTAGACCCATGCAGAGCCTACCGCTGCAGACAAGGCAGGCCCTGCGGGATGCAGGAAGGCATGGCAGAGGAGCCAGCAGCACATCACGAGGCTCCCTGCTCTATTTCCTCTGGCAGATCTGGAAGAAATTCAGGCTGGGATGAGCATGGCTGAGCTATAAATAAGAGGAGTGTGTTTGTTTCTGCCTGGAAGGTTTTCTGTGTATGAGACAGTCCCATGTGAAGCACGGTGCCTCTTCAGGACCACCCTGTCTTGTTTTGCACAGCGTTCACGAAACGGGAGCGTGACGGCAGTAAACAAAGAGAAGGCTGTGGCTGTGTCAGGAAAGCCGGCTGCTCCCAGCCTGGAGAAGCTCTGGCTAGTTGGCCGTGTGCTTATTTTGTGTTCTTACATTGCCACCCTCTGACAACCCGGTGGATTAAAACACTGCTTTCTGAGGGACAGCTCGTTTGAGTAAGGCATGTTCGTGAAGTACAAGACTGAATACAAGTTACATTGTTATTACCACGGTTTGGCTTGAGTATCATTCAGGTTTAGTAAGTCTTCCCGGATATTTCTTATCTCTTGCTGTACCAGAAAGATTTGTTTAAAAGCTGATTTGGGAATGTGTATCAGAGAGAGAATTCAGCTCAGTGCAAAAACCAACATCAATCTCCATGAGTGTTCCCTCAGCCCCCAGAGAAACTAGAGATAAGTTGTTATATTCAGGGTATGCTGATGAAACAAAGTCATTGGCTATATGGAATAAGAACAAGGAGTATTTATTGAGCATTCGTGAAAGCAAGAATATTAAAACTTTAAGACCAAACGCTCAAGTACACTGTACACAGACATTGTGAGAGCTAATCTATGTACAAGAATAGCAGGCACTGCTGCATCATCATGTTGAAACTGGCTGTTTCAAACATAGTGGGGGATATATCCCATCTTACTGACTGTCGTGGTTTAAGCCCAGCTGGTAACTCAGCACCATGCAGACACGTAACTCTCAAGGGCTGAGATAAGAACAGCCCAGTAACTACGGTATAACACAAACCACTACTGCTACCACCGATTATACATTATTATAATAATACTGCATGCTATTAAGGGGAATAACAATAGGAGAGAATAAAAAACTAAAAAGGGTAGGGGAAAAAAAAGCCAATAAACAGAAGTGATGCACAATAAGA
>JBCJKH010049974.1:25433-39320 GCA_039877255.1 Loriculus beryllinus | reverse complement strand
GGGAAATGAAACCATGTCTCTCCAGTCACAGATGGCTGTCCTACCTTCTTGGCTACCCTAGAAAGGCAAAGGGCTGCAAAGCCAATGCTCCATGGTCTTGACGGTACAGCCAGAATGTTTCGTGATTTTTATATGACAAATGTATTGGTGAGCATGAGGAACGCTGCAAGAACACTTAGTTCCTACTTGCCTCTTCCTTAGAGCCTTGCTCCTGACTCGTTTGAGGGGTGAGTTAGGTAGATAGCTGTTCTGACTTGATGTTCAGAAAATAACCTGCATGCAGAATGCCAAGACTCTATGGAGTATCTGTGCCTATAGGATTAGCTAGAAGTGCAGCACCACAGTTTCTGGGTCCCAACTTTAAATTTTGGGCCTTCAAATTCTACGTATATCCTGCTTTACTGGCTACCTCCTCTACTGACCCAATCCATGAGTGTCAGTTGCTGCAGAAACAGGCTTGGAGTCATATGCAAACATTTTCATGTTTGGTTTAAGAACTGGGGAAATTAAACATCACATCCTTATTGTAAATCAGCACTTGGGTTTAAGGGAAACATTGACTTCCAGGATAGTTTTTTGAAGATCTTTCAGCTCATCTGTCTTTTTTTGCATTACAGTAGGGGAAATGCATCCACACACTCACATATCAAATCAGCAATGGCAACAGCTCGCACCTTTCCAAGTCTGTCACCATATGTAGACATACACCATATTATTCCTTCCTCTTTTTGTAAACTACACCCCTACACTCAAAATTTTTGTATAGCCTTTGGTTTCAAAAGAATAATACCATGTTTCCTCAGAGCAATTATTCAAGACACAGAAAATACGTTAATTTATATAATGTGACAAATTAAGCCAAGTGAAATAATAGTTGTTAACCAAGCACCTTCAGTTCTGCAACCTAGCATAATATGCATAGCAGCAAATCTCAAAAAAGTTCCTGTCTTGGGCTGGTTTTGTATTTAAAAGCATACATATGAAAGGAATCAATTAACGTGCTTATATCTCATCAGTTTCTGATAATTAATATGAGCTCTGAGGGCTTTATGGATTGCTGATTTGATAATTCACTAGCAGCTGAAGTAATAGAGGTTATGATGGAAAGATGTCCTCATAGCTGCCTTGCAGAGTGCACTAAGTGATTGAACCCAAAGAATAACAGGGATGGAAATTGCTGTGTTCATTCATGGATAATATATGGCAGGAGTAAGGCAAGCAGTAAGTTAGCAGATGACTCAGCCAAGCATCTATGACTGAACAAAGTGTGATTCTAACCTTCTGTCATTGAAAATATATTTAATGGAAACATTATCATTCTGATATATTGCTTGCTAAGATAAGACATGTTTATAGTACAGTTTTCCTGTGATACTACTATAGCACTAGATTTTGGCACACTTGCTTTTGCTGAATTGTACTTTATCCCAGAATAAATCTACTACTCCTGGAGCAAGAGACTATGCAAAAAAAAAAAAAACAGCCAAGTGAGCCAGAAGATGGTCCAAAGTTGGCTTGAGCCAAGTATCACCAGATAAATGTAAAGGATCCTATTAATTTTTAATATGCAGAGAGGAAGATCTCTATAAACACTGAGGACCACATGTAATGTTCTTCCTTTGTTATGACTTTTTCAGCCTAAAACTAGGCACCGGACAACATAATTTATTTTTTTAATTAACAAATATGAACGGCCACATGCTTCAGATGCAGATCAAAGAAGAGGGATGCTGAAGGCATGGATTAAAGTTAGATGCCTCCTCCTTGTGCCTGGGAGAGCTCAGTTTGCAACTTTTTTATTGATAGGAGCACTCAGGTGTTCAGCAGTGGAACAGAGCACAAAGTCTGAAGTGTTGTATTAAAGTGAAACTTGCTGAAGGGAGGGGAAGGAGCATAAAAATGAAGCAAGATAATCTCTAGAGCACATTATACATGTATGCCGGTCAGGGATGGCTTGCAGCAACTCTGCAGTACTGTGCAGCAGTACCCTGCCAACAGAATTCATGCTGAAAACATATGTTCTTCTGCTCAAACCAGCTTTTGCTACATCTGGAAACCAAGAGTTAGAGGGGGATGGAAAAAATAAGGCAGCAGCATATGTAATTCTCTTCTAAGAGAAACCATTCATTTGTTCATGAAAGAAACCTTTCTCCTTGTATCACCAGCATAAATTCTCTCAAAGTTCTGGAATGGATATTTAAAAGCTGGGTTAGGAAAGTTAAAAGAAAAAAAAAAAAAGAAAAAGGGAAAGGGAATGCAGGTAGTGGAAGACATTTATGACTTTTTTTTCTGAGGTTAAGTCACGTCTTGATATCAAAAGCAATCTTATTTAGCAAAAAGTGGAAAACTTGGCAAAAACATTGTTTAAAATGACTGCAAGACTTGTAAAACCCCCAGAATAACTCTGTTTTGCTGTCAAAAGCCTGGGAAACACAAAACAGATGTTTCACCCAGCCTCACTTACTCAGCCAGATCTCTCCTTACTATGCAGGCAGCTGTACCACATGTCTTTGCCTGAGAAAGAAATAGTGCTTTCCTTTGGCACTTCTGCGTCATTCTCCTTGACCAGCTGGACACTGTCATCAGATAAAGACAGCTTCTGTTATCCTTCCTGCTACCTATGTCTGCAGAATCTCTCCAGGACCGAGCAGCTCCCTGCTTTGAAAAACAGAAGCATTAGGTACCAATTTTAGCAACTCTTCGTTCCTCAATCGACTGGTGGGGCCACTGATGGCCGAAAAAGCACTACTTGCTGTAATGGGTGGTGGCAGCAGAGCTCTCGATTTGCGCCCTGAACAATGCACACATTATTAGAGCTAACAGCAGCTATGTGCACACGTAACAATATAGCCTTGAGACTGCAGCTTGGGAATGCCACAGGAGCAGATTGTTTTATTTTTGTTCATGGGAGAAAGTATGGTGAGTAACAAGAAAATCACTTAAGCCAAGGCTGAACTCTCCCTGTTGGATTGCTTAAGGAGGGAGGGGTGAGATCTGAGACTTCTGCCTCTAGCTGACATTTTGAGGAATTTTCAGATCTTATGTTGACCTCTGGATCCTCCATTTAGCATCTGCCTCACCTTTGTCCCTCTAGCTTAGTATTTCAGGAGGTTCAGCTCACTGGCCAGGTGATGGGGACACAAATCTGTGTAGGCAGAACTGGATATTTCACCTTGGATTCATCCCATCCTCTCCTGAGTCCTCTAACAAGCAGTTATTTGGTGGTGTGGCTCCTCATCCCTATCATCCTTGTGAAAGAGCTGGTTTAAGCATTTTGCTCTTGGCAAGTTGCTCTGTGAATCCTCAATGGATCTGGGATTTAGCATCCAGTCTCTCTGGGGATACTTCCTTGGAAAAACACTTGGTTACTTTATGTAAGCAGATCACTGCCTCACACTTGGACATCTGTAGGTACTGTTCCCGTACAGGAAACTTGGTCTAGGGAGGGAAGTCTCAGAATCTGACCCTAAAAATCTATAGACTGCAATATTAAGTGAGGCTGTGGCTCTAGAATGAGTTTACTGTTTTATGTTGCATTTCCATCATGAAGCTTCCTTTGCTGGGTAACTGATGGTTGCATTTCAGTTGGCCAAGTATAAGACTATTAGTTTGAAACTGACATGGAAATCTTAAAATTGTACTATCACCACAACAAAGAAGAGGCTGATTATTTAAAATGATCTGAATATTAATATAATTTATCAATCATTCTGGAAAGACAGGCATGGGGAGGAGAGAAGCTATTGTCTTACATATCCCTGTCTCCTAAATTCACTGTGAGGCAGAGGGAGTTAGACCACTAGCAGTCTCTCAAAATGATTAAGAAAAGAAGGAGGCTTACCACCTTGCAGCAGAAGGGGAGACCTCTAGAGCAGATCAGATTAACGAGACACAAGCTTTTATTAACAGAATCACACTAAGCAAGATATGGAAAGAGTGAGGGATTTTAACTGTACAAAAGGGAAATAATATAGCAAAGAATGCAGACTGTTCAGCCACTCCTTGGAAGACAATTTTTTACAAGGAGGATGAAACAGTAAAATCTTTTTTTCCTAACAATAAAGAAGGAGGGGATTAAAATACAAAGGTAAAAAGCAATTTGTGTCAGAGTGAACACAAAATGACAAAGTTTATGATCTTCATAAAGAGAATCAAAAAATGAAATGCAAGAAGGCCAACTTCAGTAACTGCCAAGGATTGATAGGCAAAGTCTCATGGAAGGCACTCTAAAGAAAAGATGAAACAAGCTGGCTGGTTCTCAAAGAATCAGAGGAAGGAACCGGTTATAGAGACACACAAATTTAGCAAAATCATGAGCTCTACACTGATCTCAAACTCAAGAGGAAATATAGGAAGTAAGCAGTAGGTGATATTACTAAAGGTGTGTATAAAAAAAGAACTCAAGCATGTAAGAATAGAGGCATCAAGGACAAGAAGAAATCATTCTGCAAGTACATTTCTAGAAAGGAAAAGATTGGTCAAAAGTGACACGTTAGAGATGAAGGTCAAAGTGTTTAATGCTTTTTCTTCATCTATCATCCCTATAGCAGTGATCAGGTGGTTATCATTAATTCCAAGGACAAAAGACTGTAATAGGGAAAGAACAAGCCACAGAAGAATCAGGTAGGCTCACATTTTTAATTGGCTGAACTTCCTTGTGTGACACAAGGATACCTCTGGCTTGTCAGCAGTTATCACTGAGGCCTTGTGAAGAGTATCTGGGTTACCAGGAGTCTGGAAAAGGTCAGGGGAAAGGAAGGGGCAATAAAAAAACCCAAGAAAGTAGACTCAGAGGATCACAGAGCTGTCAGCTTAAATGCAATATCTGAAAAATTCTTCACAAATCAGCAAACGAACTTCTTGGAGGAACTGGAAGGTGAAAAGGTTAGCATCCAGCTTGGATCTTCCAAGCACAAAACATTTGAAATAAGGGGAGAAGCAGCTATCTTCACTTCAAAACAGTTTTTGACAGTTGCATGAGACTCACAATCCAACAAGCAAGCAATATAATCTACAGGCTGTGTGCAGGCTGTCCTGGTACCTGTACCCACAGAGCAGTTAGCAAAGGTTTGCTCTCAAAGTGAAAGGGCTCCTTGGATGGGAGGATGTGGGATGTTAGAGTCTGTTTTGTCCAATGCTTTCATATCTAAATGATGGGAAAGGGGGTGTGCTATATACATTAGCAGATGATATTGCTGGGAGGAGCTGCAAGTACATTGCAGGAGTGCATTAGAATTCAAAGTGCCCTTGGGAAACCAGTGAAATGGCCTGGAAAACACACAGGATGAATTTCCATGGTGAAAATGCAAGCCACTGCACTTGACAGGATTGATCACAAATCTGAGGTCTGTGAGAACAAAATTACTTTGCAAAGCTGTATCATGAAAAAGGCAAACATTGTGCGGGGTGTATAAAAAGTAGTGTTGCAGAGAGATGTTTGGACAAACACTATTTATTTGTTCCATGGCATAGATATGGCTGTAATTTAAGACGTATGTGGACAAATCTGAGCATGTCCAAAAGAAAGTAACAAGAGGTCTAAAACAAGCGTGACCTTGGAGGAAATAGTGAAGGAATTAGCTTGGTGTGGTCTCAAGAAAAATAGAGAGGGGGAGGGGTTGGTAACAGCCCTTTTAGTGCGTGAAGGCTGCTGTGAAGAGGAAAGGCATAACCTCTCCCTCTGCATTTACAGGGGATAGGTCAAGAAGCGGTGGAGTTCAACTGCTGCAAAGGAAGTGTATAAAAATTTTCTGAGGCATTCGGGAAAACCTTCTAATGGTACAATTAAGGAAGCACTAGAATAGATTGCCTGGGGAAGACACAGAGTCTCCATCACTGGCTGTCTCAACAATTTGGGCTAACATCTGTTGGGGAAAAACACACACATAACCAAACTGGCTGAGGGCCAAGGAAGTGACTACATGACCTCCTGAAGTCCCTAACAGACCTGTTCTCTGGTTCTAATCACTTGAGAGCCTCCCTCCCTGACAATGCTATGTACTTTTGGTTTAAACCATTTGACGTGTTGTTTGATTATTATTCTGAGTTGGGTTTTTTTCAGTCCTATATATTAAACAGATAATTCCTAGCTTATCTGAAAGAACAATGTTTTACTTAAATTTCCTCCAGGAAACATTAGGGTCACCTTGTACCTCCATGTTTTCAGAAGTTTAAATTTAGGCACTTTTCAGGACAGCCCCAGATCCTAAACCTGATGGTATGAGAGAGGAGAGGGGCTGGAATCTAGACCATATGAAGGACCAAGCTGGACATAAGCTGCTGTGCACCACATGGGGAGAAGAGGCAGGCAGAGCTCTTAGGACCTTACTCTCCCTTCCCTGAAAGACAGAAATCTCTACTTTCCCACTGAGAAGGGGGAGCTGGAGGGTCAAGACGCAGACCTGTCTTCTCTCCTTAGCCCACATAGAGGCCAGTGCTCAGAGCTGCCCCTCAGAGCAGGCACTAGTTACCTGGCAGTGACCCATGCACAGCCTGAGTCACTGGGATCTTCACGGCTGGATCTGCAAAGTGCTTGGTTTCGCAGACCTGGGAAAATACTGCTGAGAAGATCTGTTGAACCAAAACCAGAGTGGGGGAGTACGGAAGCGGTAAAGAATAATTCTTTTTATTGACCCCTTGATTTATATGATCCCAAATTCGGATTACACTTTCCCAGTATCCTCATGAGACATACCAAACAGCAGTGACATTCTCAGAAATTATCTGCTTTTACAGTACTCAGAAAATACCTGACCTTTTAAAAAAAAAGAGAGGTGTTAAGTGGACCATTTACCTCAAAGTGGTATTTTCAGCTGAGATGAAAGTGCTACGCTGAGGCAGACAAGGTCAGAAACCTGTCTGCATCAGCATTCCTCTTCTGTAATATGGAGCAAACATGCCAATTTTCAGCTCTACCCCAGAAACCTCAGCACTGGGCTTGAACCATGCTTCATCTGATTTCGGTTGGTAGCACTGAGACACCTGCAATCATAGACAGCAGAGAGACATCTTGTCCAAACCTTGCATATAAAGTGGGGAAGGAGAGTTGTCCACATATATATAGAAAAAGTGTAGCTCAGACACCTTTGCAGAGCCATGGGCTCTGCAAAGCCCATAAACCCAGAGGGGAAAAGAGGGGATGGCTAAGAGTGACCCCACAAATGTTGTTAAACTGATAATCTCTCCTAGGACTTTACTTTTCCACTATGTGTCTCTCCTCCTTTCATTCCAGTTGACCCAGTCTGCCTCAACCAGTTCTTGTGGTAGTTCTAAATTCTTCATTCTTCATTCCTCATCCATCTTTCCGCTAATGGCCTCTGCTTGTAGCAGGCACTCAGCATTGCCAGCTAACTGAAGGAAAAATTTCAGCTTTCTGAATTTCTTGGTGTCCTCAGAACACAAAACTCCAAAATAATGGTATCTATCTGCCTCCTCAAACAAACACCTTTGGTTAAGAAAGACTTTGATAATCTACATTTATATGCAAGAAGAAATCAGTGTTCATGGTTGGCTCTGAACTGGCTTGGAGATCAGCAGTGCGTGACTCCTACTCCAGTAGCACTTTCATCTGTTTAATAGACGAGTGTGTCTGTCTGAACATGGTCTTGGGCAATTTTCTAGGTAGGTAGCCCTACTTGAGAAGAACGGTTGAACTAAATCATCACCAAATCACTTCAAGATATCCCTTTCAACCTCAACCGTTCTGTGACTCTGTGTGATTCTGTGACACCTCAGCCTGCATCTCCTGAAATATCCTGTTTCTTTCTTGACTAGCGTTTCAAGTGTTGCTTTCCAACCTTGTGTGTTAGACAGGGCAAGTAACAGTTGATTGCAAATAGGAACTGCTTATTCACACCTCCCTAAATGCTGAACACTAGCCCTGCTCCACTCCCTTGTGAGGCACACCCAATATCTGGAAAAGCAAACACAGTTTTTGAAATTTAAAACATTTAGTAGACCTTTAAACTACAGAGAGCTTTCAGACGCAGCGGCAGGAGAGCTTCCAGTTGTGCTACCACCCCATATATGTAGCTATGCATAACAAAGGTGAGGGCAGTCACACAGAAAATGGTGTCCCCACCTTACACAAAACCTTTTGCTCTCCTGGTGGCATCAATGCTTTATTTGGGTCACTTTTGATAAAACACAAATTGAGCCTCAGGGCAGAATCTGATCCTTTGACTCTGCATCCAGATTCTATTCTTATTCTGGAGTAAATGGTGATGGCTTTAGTTTGTTGAAGATAACAGAGATGTACCCACAGCACTTGAGTGGTTTATAATTGAAAGTAGGATTTGGTTTTTTAATAGAAAAAATAATCAGAAGACTTCACACTGTTTCCTCAAAATTCAGTAGCAGAAAAAAACATGAGCAAGAGTAGCAATTTTTTTTTTTCTCATTTCACTTCTCTGTCCCCAAAGCTGTCTGCCAGGTTACACTGATTCCTCAGTAAAGAAAGATTTTCATTTGCACTGAGGTCTTTTTTGGTACAATTAGATGGAATCTGTTACAAAATTCAGCCTAATAGCACAAAGCGCTTCCAGTAGCAAAACTTCCCCGAGGAAAGGAGTTTGTTAGAAACTTGACCAGCCAATATATAAGTGAAGCTATGCCAAACATTATCTATATTAAGCTAGTTAATTGAAGCATACAAATACTGCTATCTTTTTTTTTTTTTTTCCTGATTTGTTGGTTTCTTCATCTGTGCATCGTAATCACAGCTTTAAGGAGCTTCATGTCTCTTTTATTATCTTCATACATTCAAATGTATAGCTTCACTTGCCAGCAAGTATGTGATTTGATGGAATTTTTAGACACGTGGCAAATACGGGCTGCTGCGAGAGTAGCTCGTTTCCATGGGCTGACCATGTCCTCCATTGCCTTCCCCAGAGCCTGCCTGATGCCTCTCTGCTTTCTTCTCCAGCTCCAATTTGTCTGGGGTCATCAATGGCACCAACTGCCTTTTCACTGGCAATATGAACAGACTCTTTCGCAGCTTAGGTACTGCTAAAAATCATGGCTTGTTTTCCCAGAAAAGCAAGACAGTACTTTTTTCCTTAGGTTTTGCTGCTAAACCTATGGAAAAGATAGTCAGCTGTCTAACCAGGTTTCGTGGTTGCGCTCCCTCCCTTACCCAAAAGCACCAGTGGGAGATTTTGGATCTGTCTTTTTCTCAGGTGACATCTCTAGGACAGTAAAGACATGATTTGTTGCAATATTTAACTTAATGGCACTACCTAAGGCAGAACTAAAATGAATCGCCCCCCAAAACGCTTGTGATTTCTTTGTTAGTGAATAGCAGTCCACCAAACCTTGAATTTACCGACAGAAAAACACCAATTCTATTGAGTCACATTTGAGCAACAGCTTTAAGCGACAGGAACACTGAGCAATTATTCACATCCCATCTTTTCTAAACAAAATGACTTTTGATTTTCAGACTTTCAAAAGGGCAGTTAAATTATAGTGTTAAAAGAGTTTAAAAATATAAATATTAAAACAGAATCAAAATGTTTTGAAATTATTAAAATGAAACATTTTGGTGAGGATGGCCAGAAATGTGGTTTGGCCAATTGGTTTGCAGTAAACATTTAAGATTTTTAAATATTGGTGGCTTGGGTTCAAATGTGACTAAAAAGCTTATGACATACACATGAAGACGAACAAGAAAATGAACAAGGAGATGTCAGTATGTGCACACAACCACGTGCCTATTTTAATATTTGCTGTTATCCCAGTGTGAACTAAGGAGAAGAATCATATGACATAGACTTAAAGGCATGGATAAGAGACATATGAAACCCTATTGTTTTTTATGATGCACTGTGTCCTCATAAAGTCCTTTCCTTCTAAGGACAGCATGCATTTTAATGCTACAGCTTCTTTCAGTGAAGTCCAGTTAAATATCTCCTCTGAATCACTCTAAGTTATTTACAGGGCAATTTTTTTTCTTAACCTTGAAATTAAGGAATTGACTGGAATACTTTGATTTTTCACAGTGACAGCCCTTTCTTCACTCAGTTTGGATATGCATCCTATGAGTGGTTTCTAGCAAGTATGAGAGCTGATACAGCTGCTTTTCTAACATGTCAGCAGCACATGTACATGTCAATCCATGTTACCACACAAAGTAAGTGAACATCATCATTTTAGTGAGGAGTTCCTGCAGTATTCGTTTTCCATATTAACAGGAAAAATAAGGCTCTTTGGGAAGTTTATGGTGTGAAGAGTGACAAATACTTACAATGCACACAGACATGGTTCCCAGGTACTGCAGTTCAGCTCTCTAGCACACATGGCTTGCATCAGGCAAAGCAGGCTGAGGGAGAGCTCTCGGTGCAAGGAGGGAAAAATGACTGGAAAAAAAGGGATTGCAAGCCTGCCTAAGCAATCTGCTGAACAGAAACCTCTGCCATTTCCTGAGGAACAGTTTCCAAGTGGATGTCATCCAAGAATTATTTGCTTTCCCAGCAAGGTCTGCATCCTGGTTCTAAGGCGCGAGTGGTGCCCATGCCTGTTAACAGGTGTCCCTTTGCCTGGCTCCATCTGCAAGCCCTCTGGAGCCTACTCCTCAGCTCCTGCCGTGCAGCTCCTCGCTGGCTCCAGCATGGCCTCGTCCCACCTACTAACAAATTGCATCCACACGACACCATCTCGCCACCAGTTTGCAGTACAGGAGCTTGCTTGCTGCCTTCAGCCACTGCTGAATAGCAAAGTATTATCAAAGTACCATGGAGGAGGTCAACTGGCATAGGGACAGCTCTGCCAGTGAGCTGCATACCTGGGCAGTGCTTTAGAAAAGCTAGGACCCATTCCTCTGAATACTTTCATGCTGTCCCTGTCAAATCAGAAGTTTCTTTCAAAAATAATGGGCCAGCAACATTTTGTCACATGAAAACTGGAAGTCGTCTGCTACAAAGAAACCCTGTTGCCTTCCACAGCACACATGGCTAAAATGAAGACAGATCAGTGTAAACAGAGGGAACCCATCTGACAGTTCATCTCACATTAGGTCATACAGGATATGATGCATGGCTGAAATTTACTCTGAGTGACCTACATGAGGTTTCAGCACACAATAACATCTATTTGGCAGTTCACAGAGAGGGGAAAGCAGCAAGCGGCTGCCTTTATGTGAATGCCAAGGTACACCTAATTTTTTCATGTCTCTGTTTTTGCACAGCCTTAAGGCTTTTCAGGAGGCTTTCCTGGAGGCCTGTCATCATATGAAGCTATCAGAAGCTTCTAGTTCATGTAGAAGAGGATTCTGCTGAAATAGTCAGTGATTTTCTCCCTCACTATTCCCTGGGACTAGCCAACTGCTCCCAGAGTTGTAATGAAGGTGTTTATCTTCAGGTGTTGAATGGCCACTGAGAACATACTATGTGTTCTCTGGCTTATGTTAAAGCACATATGTATTGTCAGTTTATATTTATGTATTTCATAACGTAAGTGCATGTGTTTCATTACGGTGTGAAGTGTAACTTTAAGATATGATGTGAAAGTGCACCCAGCATGAGATACAACCCTGCAGGCATGCCTCAACAGCATTCAGCTTCATCTCCCAAGGCTGGGAGATGTGCAGGTACAGGTAAGCAGAAGCGGTGGGACAAGCGCCCGTTTGGGGAAAGGCACCATTGCTCCTTGACCTGGCAAAAGAAACACTGCCAAAGCCCCCAGAGTCTTCTCTTACTGTTCTTTTCCTGCATTTCAAACAGTAATTTTCATTAAAAAATAACAGCTTTTTCTTTCTCTCTGTTTTTCTCCAAAACATCTTAGCTGTGCTCTGGTTCTGGCTCACATTTTAGATGTGCTTTGGCAGCAAGTGCCTCAGCTTCTTTAATTTATTACCTCTGTTTATGGAATATGGATATTGGGCCAACTTTACTTCTTACACTAAGTGAATCAGTGCAAATGCAATCACTTTTGGACATCCACTGTATAAAATAAGCATATTTAGATGATCAAATAAGTGTTCCCATATGTATGTTGGCTGGTATTTTGTGCTGGTACAGCGTTCTTGTTTTTCTTCTGTGGTGTCTTTTGTCTTTCTTCCTTCCCTTTTCAACTGTGTTTGGTCAGTCACTCAGGAAAGAAAAAAATGCTTGTACCTTAAAAGAAATGCTGTCTATTCAGCATATGGCATTTATAGATCTTCGGAAATTCTTTTAGGAGGCATGCTTCAGATTAGTGGTCTTTCTCCTTCAGGATGGTTTTAATTTGTTAGCACTTCAGATCTGTAGTCTTGAGGTAGCTCCTTTTTCAGTCAATAAAATGGTTAGTGAAATGAGGCTAAAATATAATAATTGTGTTCTTCAAATCAGATTTTTATGTGGGGTTTTTTTCCTCCTGGTATGTAAATCTGTCATTCAGACAATATTTTTTTCCTGTTTTCTTTTAATCTTCAGTGCATGTGCCAAGAATGATGATTTTAACCATGAATTACCACAGTGACTCAAAGCCAAACTGCTGGGAGGCCACTACCCTGGGACAAAATGGGAGCCAAAAGCAGCCCAGGTTTGACTCCAGAGTTTCTGACCGACGTCTGCCACCCTGTCTGCAGCTCTCACCTCTGCTCACAGCACATCCCCTTCTCAGTACCACATGCACAACCCCAGGCTCAAAGCCCCAACCCACCCATAAGGAAAGCCAGCCAGATTAGTAAAGATGTAGTTGAACCACACTGGCTGCCAGCTTCCTGCAAAGCATCAGCTCTGTCGTAGCCAATACAGCTCATCCATTTATCCAGCTTTACTCATCACTGATGAACGACCAAAGCCCTTAGCAGTGATGGCTTGGGAAAAGAGTGAAAGGACGTACCATGCTACACAAACCTGGGCCAACAGCAGCCAGTCATGGAACACCATCATGGAAAGAGCTGAAGGCCTCTAATTGCCATAGCTACACATTAAAGTCTTTGTCCAGCAGAAACTCTGTTTTGGAGCAAATGAGAAAGGCAATGTAAGGTAACATTGGTGGCTTACTGCAGTGACCAGGAAAGCAGGTTCCTTAAGGACATTGAGACTCATCCAGTCCATCCCAGTCTCAAGACAGAATCAGTTATATCTCCCCAGTCAGACAGACATCTGTATAGGCTGACCTCTTGTCGCAGGCATTTCACTCTCAGCAAGTCTTTTCTCAGGTTCCAACATCTTTCCCAGGAGGAAGCTTTCCCAATATCTAACCTAAAGCATTGCTATAATCTCAGACCATCATTTCCTTTTCTCTTGCCCACAGAAATGGAGATCAGAGTATTGTCTTTGTTCTGCAGCAGCTTTTTACACACTACAACCATGTTTTCCCACCAGTTTTCCCTTCACTCACACTGAAATATGTGAGTATTGACAGTGGTTGCATCGCTAGGCTGTTTACTATGGACTTCTATGTAAAGATCAGTCTACATGGTGAGTTCATTGACAGAGACAATATGCAACTTGTGGGAGAAGCTATAACAATGGTAGAGAAGATGTGGATGACCAAAGAGGCCACTGAACGGTAGTCTAAGGTACCTTAGGTGTGCAATGTGCCAGAACTATTTCTGTCATAGTCGTTGTGTCTATGTGTGTGCCTGGACAGTTTGGACCTGGGATTTTTAGTAATGCAAATGGTGACTTAATTTCTGTTTCTCTAAAAGATCTGTAAATAGATATGCACTTATCCTCTTTCAACTTCATGTCAGTAAAACTGAGAACAATATTTTGCGTCAGGCAGTAGATTCAGTGGTAAATTGCTTTGTAACTAGACCACTGTGATTTAGAAATTAACAAATTACTTAGCAAGTGTCCAGGCCCCACTAGGGATGCATGGCAGAGATCCAGCTGCAGAAGAGTGGTGAAGGAGGAGGATGCTTGTCCCTATCAGAACCTCCCCATATGCAATGAGGAACAC
>JBCJKH010049974.1:22500-25417 GCA_039877255.1 Loriculus beryllinus | reverse complement strand
TTTGGGTGTCCCAAGTACTGCTTGGAGCATCTGGGCCTGTTACAAGAGAATGAATTGCAAGATATCTAATGTTTCACATGGGTAAAGTCAAAAGCACCATGCTTAGTATATTACAAACATGCCTAAAAAAAACCAATAATGAACAAGAAATGAACACGCAAACTCAAGCAGCTTCCTTTCTCTTGAAACCCAATTTTGATCACTTGTTTTTAATGAAAGTGAAGTTATGATTTTGTCCACAAAAACAGCTTCTGTTTGAAGTTAGAACAATTATTAGCTTTATTATTAAAAAAAAAATAATTTAGAGAGGTGCAATTGAATAGATTTCATAACATATAGGAAGTTTTCCCATTACACTTGACAGGAACAGAATAGGCTGGAATCAAAGGGATATGTTAACAACTCAGCATATCTCCCCCTTTGGAACTAGTATTAGTCTATCTTACCACTAAAAATAATAAATCTTTGTAAAAGGCAGAGGTTGCTTTCATAGTCTGGGAACAAACCCTGTCTGGTACTATTGGAAAAGTAAAAAAGGCAACATACTCTGAATTACATTGTTAAAACACCTACAGCCTAGTTCATTTTCATATGCTATCCATATGTAAGCCCTTAGCAATAGACAGCCACTTAAAAACTCTCTTGTTCTCTATGTGTGTGTGTGAGAAAGAGCAAACAAGAGAAGGTGATCAGGGAGCCCTGTGTTTTTATTCTGACATTTTCAAGTGGAAAATATTGCAAAACCTAACTGGTGTGAAAATAATTAAACTGGATAAATAAATGAATAAATATAATGGCAAGTTTTCACATATAAAAATTCCTGAAAAGTTTTTAGTTTTATCAACCCCCTTCCACACCCACCAGAGCATATGGCCTTCTGTTTGTGCAAATCAGCAGTCTTTGCTTAAAGTGGATGTTTCTATTAACACTGTGACTAATTACTGAAAACAAACATGTGTAAGTATGATCTCTGCTAACTGCCTCTGTCAACCCATCTTTTTCTTTGTGTTATTCATTCAAAGGGATTATGATTGCTTGCAAAAGTACAGTAGACCTCTGTTTAGCCTGTTAACTGGCATGAATAAACGAAGTCCATCAACCACAATTGACGTCAGGCTTCAAAAAATGTTTTAAGATTAGTTTTAAAAAAATACAAGCTATAAAAAGTGAAAAAGTTTTAGAGAACGCTAAACCACCAAACGTAAAGAGCTTTAACACTGGATCTAAAGGGCTGGTTTGGGAGCAGGCACTGAGAGCACAGCTCTACAAACTGCAACACATGAGCTCAGATGGGTGGCAGACACTTTGCGCTGAGGATAGCCAATGTTGTCCCAGTGAGCAAGCCTGCACATACATGCAAGCAGAAGGGGCATCCACAGAAACCTTAATGTCAGTCTTTCTTGTGGTTTTCTCCTATCCAAAAATAAAAATGGGAAAAAAAAAAAAAAAAAACTCAAAGAATCCATTTGGTCTTTGTAAGATGCAAAGATGAAAAGATGCTTCCAAGTGTCCTACAAAAGCTGGATTTATCTGCTGCCATGACAGCATCACAGAGTGGAATGCAGCAGTCTGCACAGCTCCTTGTCTTGCTGCATACTTGGGAGAGGAGGAGAGATTCAGGCTCCTCCTGAGCATGTGTAGTTCTTATCAGACTAAAAAGAGAAAAAAGTGGTTTTATGGTACAGCTTGAATGTGTGTGCTCTTCACAGCCCCCTATTCTGGGCTGGCTGTGGCCCTGGAAAAGGTGTTGGCCTCTGAGCTGCTGTGGCCAGTGGTGAAACCAAGTTTCAGTACACTTCTTTCTCATATACACACTGACTGACCTTACAGGAGCCAGCTCTCCAAGGGGGAGATAGAAGTAGTAACTGCCTTTACACAGCCATGCTGTCTGCCTAAATCAAAAGCTCTGGGATGGGGTCTCAGTGCATTTTACCTCAAGTTGTATATAATGTAAAAACAAACTAACGCTAGAAAAATCACACAAGTCTACATGTGCTGATTTTTCTGAATGTGTAGTATGGTTGGGAGCCAATTCCCTGTCATTTCTCATCTCTTGCACTTTACACAGGGTGTTTCCTTTATAAAACAACTTGCCTTTGGGTTTAATGATTTCGAAGGAAACATAACTCTGTCACTGCACTCTGGTATTTAATTCCTTCTTTGTCATTAGTGTCTGCCCGATGCAGCCCATGGACGCCAGTGCGCTCACTGAACTGTGCATGCGCTTTGTGTACTCTTGGGCTCATGCCCATGCCTAGAAGCTGGTGTTTGATCTAGACTGAACAAGATGGCCTTAGCCTTCAAAGCTCAAAGCTAGCATGTTTACATTCCTCTGCTCTATCTAGCCTCTTTTTTTCAAGTGCCCCCAAGATAGACGTCTTGATGTTAGAATAAATACTTACCTTGTACATTGTGCTTTCCTCTGGTGGCCTCGGCATGCTTTTACAGAGGTGGAAGCACTGTTAACTCAATCTTATGGATGAAAAAATGGCAGCACAGTGTTCAGACCTGCAAGGCAAAGCAGGGGCAGAAACAGCCAGGAAAAAAACCACAGGTCTCCTCTCACTCAGCCCAGTGTAGCCCAGCCTGCTTCAGGCCCATAGTCAATCATAGCATCTCAGTTTTCCTTCCAGCCGCCCTTGCCTCAGTGGTTCCTTTTCTCCTTCTCAAGCCAAGCCTCGTGGTGCAGTGGGCTGGAGGATATGGGAAGCAGGAACAGCACAGCAAGAGGCATGCAGAAATAAAAAGTCCTTACCTATTCACTTTATTCAATGTGGGCTGGAGCAACCAGGGCTGATGTGCTGTTTTGTCTGCTCTGTGCCTATCACCGGAGGAAAGCTAGGTCAGATGATAAGGTCCTGTGAGCAAGACTGGTGAAGAGCAGAAGTAGGAAGGGGCTGAAAACCCTTCTGAGAAC
>JBCJKH010049974.1:0-15000 GCA_039877255.1 Loriculus beryllinus | reverse complement strand
AAACACACAGACCAAATCAGGTAATTAGAGAGACATGTGGTGAGGTCTTTTCTTTTTTTTTTTTTTTTTTTTTTTTTTAATTCATAAAATTGTTCCCATCTTTAAAAACACTTTTTAAAAAAAGTGAAATTATGAACACCCAGAAACAGATGTTTCTGGTAGTAAAATGTTGGGAATTCAGACTCCTTGTCTGGCACCACCTGGTTTTAATTCAGTATTCATTGTTTCAGGTTCATTTTGCCCAAACTCTGTCCAGTGCTGGAGAGGTAAAACCACCTTTGGAAATTGGTAGCTGTGCTATTCTTGAACACCTTTCCATTAAAAGACCTTTCATCTCCACAATCAAAAATAACTAGAAGTAATTTACAACCCTGTACATGAGCACATGCACGTGCAGACATATTTATGCATACACTGACCTGACAACTTTGTGTTAGCATTTCCAAGAGATAAAATGCCTTATCCCACTGGCCAGAAAGAGAACAAATTGTGATATACGTGCATTCTCCTGCTTTTGCTAGACTGGTATTTCTCAACATTCACATCGTACTTGTGAAGTTTCACTTTGCCAGCTTGATGCTTGCATTGTGATCGGTAAACATGGTGTAATTCTCCTCCAGCCGTGCTTGTACAGAATTTTCACCTACTGCCGCTCCTGATGACCTCCTAGCTGTTCATTTCCAACTAAATTGCCAGCCCAGAGTTGGCCCTTTATCCCTTTATCTGAAAACACATACACATGTGCAAAACCTCTCCATGCAGACTGTTCTGAAAAGACACTTTTCCCCAGATGGAATAATAATGCTGAAATCAGCCAGCACCTGCCCAGGTGCAGGAATCTCTCCCTTGTGTAGATCTTAGAGTGCAGCATTAAAGTGCATGCTTTAATTGTGCTGGAATTGTTTTGAGAATGGCAAACTGATCTATTCAAATATCTGTCTAGTTAATACAGGCCAGGGTATCTTCATTTTTCTTCTCTTCTTCTCTTTTGGGGAAGGCCTATTTGCACAGACAGAACTGTCTGCAGATGTGACCAGAGCTACCATATGATAGCTCAGTACCTTGCCACAAGATCTGTATTGAGGTCAGAAAACAGTAATTTGATTTTAGCATACTGGTTTAGCATTCTTATTAAAATAGTCATCAATTACCTATCAGCCTATACATGAAAAGTTGATACATAAGTGCAAGATTTTAATGACGTGACAAAGCTCTAAGCTGACTCCTTACATGATTACTTAATGTGTCCTATGTTACGTGGTACGTGATTTTGTCCATTGGACATAATATTTCTAATTTAACAGGTCATTACAGCTTTAGCGTCATTTGGGAATAAAAGCACATAAAATACAAAAATTTCAAAATAAAATTTACAGCTCACATTTATGCAACAACTTATTGCATTTAACAATTACTACAGTACAAATTAGCATAAAGAAGCATGCATGCCATGGGAAGCTTGCAGGCGGTAGTAGCTGGATTTGACATGCAGAACTTCCTGTCCTACACAGCCCTCACCACTGAAGCCATTCACTGCTTCTTCCCACGTGTGAGTAGTGAAAAACAGCAGCAAAGATTAGGCTCAGGCAACCACCACCTTTGGCAACAGACGCTTTCTGTTCACACTGCTGGCTCCAAGCTCCACAGCCCAAATTCTACTGAAGACTAGTTAGGTTCAAAATGCCAGCTAGTAGCCCAGGCTGTGTTTCACATGCCCCTGCTCACATATTTCCAGTTGAACAAATATCACGGACAGAGCTCCAGCTCATTATGGGATTAAGCATGCTCAAGATATCTTCCCTCTCCTGGGAAGCTCTACCAAGTACCAGCAAAACGGAGGAACCTGCCTGAATTGTGCAGATAGCACCTCAGAGATAATAGGGGCCCACAATGTCGCGTTGGTGACAAGGTGGCAATCACCATACAAGGGCATATAAGCAAGACTATAGACTGGTTTATACCTGATTTGAGACCCCATTTCCTAGCACTGGCAAGATACAGCCTGGAGTACTGTCCAGATTGAGACGAGCCTTGGGTGACATGGTTTAGTGTGAGGTATCCCTGCCCATGGCAGGGGGATCAGAACTAGGTGATCTTAAGGTCTTTTCCAACCCTAACCATTCTATGATTCTATGATGCACTTCAAATACAGCAAAACAAGTAAGACAAAAATACTTGGAAAGAACCCAGAGAAAGGCAGCTGGAATAATCTGAAATCAGACAAACACAAGCTATGAGATGAGACTGACTGAATTCAGATTGTTAAACTTGGGAGAAATGGTAGCCTGAGAGGGAATGCTAGCATCCAAACGTCTTGGAAGCTACTGAAGTGAAAAAGGCAATGACCATGTCTACACAGATGCATAGAAGAAGTAAGGGGATCAAACATCTGCCAGAAAAACTGGAAAGAGACATTATGTGGAATCTTTGACAGGACAAGCACTAATTGCCTAGGGGCACTGCAGTATCTCCATCACTAAAGCACAGGAAAAGCTAGAGTTGATCAGCCACTGAGAAAGGGAGTAGCAGATCTTTCAAAGCCTCTCCTGGTGTATCTTCCCTTGTCTTTATGTAGTGACCTACTATGCTGCACTTCCAGCTCAAGCTTTATAGAGTTCCAGATGCAGTGAAAACTATGAACTATGAGGAGGACTGGATTACAATTAAACTCTGCATTGATTTTCCTGTGAAACAGTGAGGTTATACAAAAGGCCAGATTCTCAGACTACGTAATTCAATTTAACTTCACTACCTTGAAAATGGATTAATTCAATGAAATTGGACTAAATTACACCAGATGGGAATCTCACTCCGAATTTATGCCACTGATCATATTTCATCCTCCTCTTTCAACTGACAAGGAACATCATTCTTAGGTCATAGCCTTATCTTAGGTCAGACTTAATTCTCATGCAGTTAAGCTTCCATCTTAAACAACAGAACTCAGGAAACTTCTGTTTGCCATCATGGAAATTCTTCAAAACAAATGGTCTCCATTTCTGTGGTCTCAAGTACCAGGACATGTATTTGTCAATAATTGTGCCCAACCTGTTGTTTTCATCTTTGAAATAGTCAACCACAATTGAGTACTGCTTTCCTCTGACACCTCCAGCTGAGACTCAGTGAAGAGCTTGCTTAAAGAAGAAACACACGAAACAAACCAACAAATGGACTGTGACATGTCAAAAAGATGATGAGCTCTGAAATGCTGAAATTCTGCAAATACAGCACCAAACCCTGAGCTGTCATCTTTGACAAATTTACCCAGTTTACCATGAAAAGAAGCATGGCTAGGTGTGAAGAACCCAGATTTTTCCCAGTTCTGTGATGCCCATGGTATTCAAAACTCTATCACCTGTAACCACAAGAAAAGGAACATGTGGAAATCACTAAAACCACAGTGGCTTAAATAAGGGCTGTATGAGCCACTGAACACCAGTGTAAAAAACCAGCAAAGTTGTTTATAAAAATTCTAACCAAGACCTACCAGGAAGGGAAACACACTGGTACTTTGGAAATTCCCACACTGCATCACAGTGCAGCTCTCCATACAAAGATATTCAAACTTTTAAATGCTTCTAGTAAAGTTACACCTGTCACTGAATACTCCAAGCTTGCCTAAGCTTCACACACTGTTTATTGCGTGAAGTACATCTATGTTCACACAAGTCAATGTGAGAGAAGCTAAATCCTGAAAACAGAAGTGCAGAGAAGCAGCATATAGAGGAGAAAGCTGGCTAGCCAGGCTTAGCTTAGCAGTCTGGGGCAGTGCCAACGTTCACATCACATCTGGACTGATCCTGCACAGAACACATGGCTCATCACATCTGGACTGATGCTGCACAGAACACATGGCTCTGGCACCTTTGTACCACCCACCACTGAAGGGGACGATGTGCTACCTTTTAAGAGATGCCTAGCCAAAAAAAATTAAACATTAGCTGACATAGGAATTAAATTTAATAGCAGCCTGAAAAATAGGCTTGCCTGAATCACAGCATCTGATGCTTAGTCAGGTTTGCTGGCACAGTCCTGGTCTCAAAGGACTGGTCAGAAGAGACTGAACCCAGCTGTCTTCAAAATGTCAGCTAAGTGTGATATTCACATACAACACAAACTGCTGCAATATAAACAAGCCCTGACATTACACATCTCTTAAAAGCAGTGTTGGACCAGTTGCATACTTGTTTTATCTGAGCAGATGTCAGCATCTGCTTTAAGTAGAGAGAGCTGAAACATTTGTGCTCTTTCCCTGTCCCCAGCCGTCACCCTACTCAAAAGTGAGGAAGAACACAGAGTGTCAAAGTTTTCAGTGGCATCTTATGCCATAGCAGAAAGATAGATGTTTTGATATTTTTCCCCCTTGCTACACTCTGGGTAGCCAGTCTCTTTGCTAAGCTGTTCACCCTTACTACTAAAAATGATTTGCATAACAGTACATTGCAGCCAAAGCAAGCACAGCAGTCGTTAAAAGAGTAGGTTGCTCACACATGTTTCTGTACTCAGCCAAGCCAACTGCTGATGAATGGGTCATCTTTTGTCAAGCAACTGTAAAGAACTGGTGAAGAAATACTTTGTGGTTCAGGAACACCATGCTGACAGGTAGGCCTTCTCTTGTCTTCTGCTTTCCAACAGCAGTGTGCTTTGTTAGCTGGTCTTCAACTATTCTCTCAGCAGAGTAACAGAAAATAATGAACATGTCCTGGTCAGTTGAAAGGGCCAAGAAACTATGGAAATCTTTAGAAAGTACACGTACAGACAATGAAGCAGTGTCACTGTGAGTTAAATCCTTCAGGCCAGGTCAGAAAGGGCCTTTAACAACCTGGTCTAGTGGAAGGTGTCCTTTCCCATGGCAGGAGGGCTGGAACTGGATGATCTTAAGGTCTTTTCCAATCCTAACCATTTTATTATTCTATGTATTGAACAATTCTATGATTCTCCGTATTGAACAATTCAAACATAAGCAAAGAGCAACAGTTCAACAGCGGATCAAGTCAGGGTCAGAAATTTAAACTATGCTATGGAATGTGGTAATTCTGAAAATATACCAGACTGTTTTTTAAAAGTTAAGATGCTTCCAAATATCACACCTTCCCTACCAGTTCTCTCACTGTCTTCAGCAATCTTTATTTTGCTCTGGTCAATTCAACATGCTCAATTTCACTGTTTTCTTGAAGACAGTCATGCACTCAGGGATGCTACTTGTTGGGTTAAAAACAAAGCAAAAGAAAACATACAAAAAACCCAAGCAAAATCAGACAAAAACCCCCACAAAACACAAAACACCACCACAACAACAACAAATCAAAAAACCAATCCACTTCTCTCTGTGAAACCACTGAAAGCTCTTGGATGAGAAGACTACATATTATCTTAAAATTACAGTAATTACAAAAATCTTGAGTCTTAGAAGTAGTTATTACTTTGAACTCTGCAGAAGACTGCAGCAAAAATCAGTGCACAAAGTTCTCACACAAGAGCAGCTTCAAGAAGCCTCAGCTAGGTCCAGGTTGCATTTTATTGACTAATAAATGAAGAGCTGTAAGGAAGAAACCTTACCAATAGACAGGGAATGGCCGTAACAGATGAAAATCATAGAATCATAGAATGGTTAGGGTTGGAAAGGACCTTAAGATCACCTAGTTCTAACTCCCCTGACCTAGACACCTCATACTAGACCATGACTAGGACCCAGGGCTCTGTCCAACCTGGCCTTGAACATGGCCAAGGATGGAGCATTCATCACTTCTGTGGTCAACCTATTCCAGTGCCTCACCACCCTCACTGTAAAGAACTTCTTCCTTGTATTTAACCTGAACTTCCCCTGCTTAAGTTTAAACCCATTACCCCTTGTCCTATTGCTACAGTCCTGATGAAGAGTCCCTCTCCAGCATTCCTACAGGCCCCCTTCTGATACTGGAAGGCTTCTATGAGGTCTCCACGCAGCCTTCTCTTCTCCAGGCTAAATAGTCCCAACTTTCTCAGCCTGTCTTCATCTGGGACATGCTCCAGTCCCCTGATCATCGTTGAGGCCCTCCTCTGGACTTGTTCCAACAGCTCCATGTCCTTCTTATGTTGAGAACACCAGAACTGCACACAGTACTCCAAGTGGAGTCTCACGAGAGCAGAGTAAAATGTTTCATATATGATACATGAGAAATCTGGTCCAAAATTCCCATCTCCATTCATAGTTTCAACGGCCGAAAACAAAAATGACAACCATGGAATAAACATTCTCTGTCAGGAACTGCATGGAGATTGTATAGCAACCTATACAGAGCTCTTTTGCAGGCTTTAGTGCAAGATAATATCTTTTGCAAGGTAGTGCAAGATATCCTTAGTGCTAAGGACAAGAAACAAGGAGTGATGCTCAGCCTTCCTCTAGACCTGGAAAACAGCATAAGCTGCTCTTCAGCATTCTCTTATTCGGCACTTGAAATAATCTAGTCCTAGAAATAGTACTCCAGTGCCTTTAGCATACAGGCATCTGCATTTCTGGAAGCATCTTGCTGAAAGTTGCAGAGAGAAGTTTATGGAGACTTACAACCTAGACAAATGAGGAGGGATGTCCACAAAGAGATAGGATATAATGAACACCAAAGCAAATGCGAAGTTTTATTCCTCAAGCCCAATAAACACAAGATATCATAACACTTTTCAAACACTGGCAAATTCATCTCCTGTCCTCAAAGATGAAGGAAAATTCTGGTCCATTCTTATAGGAGTTAACAAAAAAAGCCCGAGTTACCAGGTTAACCAAAGCACTGCCGCAAGTGTTTGGAGTTTGACATCATTGGAATCTGAAGAAGAACCAATTATAAAAACTTAATAGATACCTCTAACTCTCAAATAAGTATCACTGTAATCTCTCTTCACAGTTAATCAAGCATCCGTAAACACAAACTGAAAAAACTCGAGTTATCTCTGCAGATTTACTAGAACTTGCATTTTTCACCTCAAAACAGCCACACTGATACGCCACTCAGGACCACAGGTGTGAAGGCTGCAGGACCAGGACACTAGACTTCATTTCTAGGTCCAGGAGGCTTGTAATTTCCCTGAGGATGTACAGCCCTCAGAAGATCAAAACCCCTATGAGACATATTTCATTAGAACGCAATTAAAAGAATTAGTTTTCTTTTTTAAAAGTCCTGTTTCCAAAAAGCAAACAACTTTATAAGTAATTCTGCTGGAGAATAAGTAAAGATGTCTGTTGTTATACAGCTTCTTCCAGAGCTATATGACTGCTCAGGAGTTAATTACAGCACACAAACTCTCCACACATTCCTTTGGATGCACATTTGCTTGACAAAGAATCATCTGTGTGCATTCGTAACGTAAGTACTTCCTCTATCCCTGCCTACACTGTATCAGCTCACTAAACAGATTTAATTTGCTGTTTCCTCCAAAGGCATTTACCTTTGGAATTTTGGTTTAACAATAGGAGTCTTGTAGATACACACACAAAAAATGACTGCTCTTTAATGATGCTAAGTCAGAAAAATGCCCTTTTTATGAACATAGTGCAGGGAAAATGTCCTTGAGTATCTCAGATATAAATTCAATTTATTGGCATTTCGTGTCTCATTTAATCTACAATGGAACAGTTAGTACTTAAATGGTACATACACTTCCCCTAGTCCCTTTCTTCCTGAGAAACTTTCAGATGCTGGAAATCAATTCCTTTTGTCTCCTCCTTTTTCATCTGCTACACATTAAGAAGAAACTCTGAGCATTCAATGATCCCACAATGGTCTTTCATCTCCAGAGAAGCCTGGTATGAATTAAAATCTTGTGCTCCCTCAAATTACGGATGCATACTGCAGCATGCCACTGACTTATCTGCTTGTGATTTCTGCCAGTTTTCTCAGCACGCTGCAGCTAGCTCATCTGCATCTTTCAACTTCAATGACTCTTCTGCAACGCTGCCCATCCAGCCCATGAGGAGTGCTTTGACACAAAAATACACAAATGTATGACCCCACAGGTCGTACAGGTACTGCTATCTACTCTTTTTTCCAAATCCCTGCCATTTAAATTTATATTAAAAAGGGGCTTTACTACATCCAAGATCTTAGTACAAGAATAATAAATACTTCTTTTACTTCAGCGGCCCTGAGTGATGAAGATTATACACAAGTCACTTTTAATGTTTTCTTTCTCATGTCTGATTTTAAGGGCAGTTTTAACTTAGGATATTAAATTTGGATGTAAAATTTAATTGCTATGTAGACTTCTGTAGCACTGGTCAACACCATGCTGCTCTTTCAATTCCAGCTTCCATGCTCCTGGACATCCCATACTGCAGCATTTCAAGGCTCCTGCTCTCAGGTCTGAAAGTAAATCAAGTTTTAACATACTTATTCTTGGTTTACTCTTTGATGCTCTCTCAGCCTATTTTTCCTACTTCCAGAAACTGTCTCTCCACGCCTCAAATCTCAACTATTCCCTGCAGTCAAAGCAATATATTCAGAACAAAGAAACACTTGCAAATCTACATTCACATTCTGTCCTACAGGAACCGTAATTTGCTAATCACTTCTACATCCAATACTTTGCCAGACAAACTTTTATCCACCTTGCTCTACAATCTCTTTCATGAATCATTTCTTTGTTCAAATAAGATTTCAGTATGAAATATTTTCCATGGAGCAATCTTGTTATCTATTCAATATAGATTTGAAGCAGTTTGAAGAGCTTTAAAATAAAGCCACCAAAAAGCTAAATTAGAACAGAAATGAGTGCATTATATGTAACCCTCAACAGCGGTTAAAAGGTGAGAACACAGCTCAAGTTCACTAGCTACTTTGGGCTCATATTACAACACAGACAAGAAAATTTGGAGCTCAGCACGCGCCTGAGGTATCCATCCAAAACAACCGTGCAAATAGTTAATAGTGGGCACTGAACTCCCAAGGTGCACAAATAGCTGGTGCCAGATTAAAGCTAGCTTGGACAGGTGATGCCTGCCCAGCTAAGACCTTACCTCGCTTGAATCCTCCTGCTGATTGATGACAGCTAGTGCATCCTCTGCAGCCTGGCGCTTGGCTTCGGCAACCGTGCGCTCCATCTTGGCTCTCTCGGAAGTGATCATGTCGTGAGCCTTCCGCTCTGCCTCTGACACTGCCTTCTGCAACTCGGCCATCGCCTGACGCTTTACTTCATTGACAGCTTCCTCTGCAAAGCAGGGAAGAAATCCTCATCAGACCAGGAGGTTTGGCACAGGGCTGCATAGAACTGATGCATGAAATGCATTACATTGAGTTTTCATTTTTGGTAGAAAGACAGAGGAACATGGTTCCTCAAGACTCTTCAAGACCACTCAGGTGCTTCTTCCTTATCGCCAAAGTCTCTAATGCTTTGTGATGATTCTTGCTATTTTGAGTCACAGTACTTTAAGTAGAGACACTTCAGATCTCTGGTGTGTTATTTTTGTAATATTTTTGAATATTTTACTTGGAAAAGTGGTTTTGTAGCACACCAGATTTATGAATCTGTTTGGCAAGAATTATTATATAAGACATAATACTGCAGACTTTTTCAAAAATGTATTTTTAAGCTCTGGAAATTAAGACAGAAATTATAGTCATTAACAATTTTTTTCCCCACATGTTAACAAATACATGAAGTTAAAAAAAAACAAAGTTATTTTAAAAAAACAAAATCACTGGTCTAAGACCTTTTCCTGGACACATAATTTTATGAGCCAAATTTAAAATTTGTTTATGAACATTCATTTGACCTCTTGATCTCTCCTTCAAACCCATGTTTACACTGTGAAGACTCAACTTCCTGGCTCCACTGAGCTCTTGAGCACACCCAAGCCAGAAAGGCTTCAGTGCACAATTAACACTGAGCAGGGGCAGGCCGCTTCATTAAATTCCAACCTTCATGCTTCATGTAAAATAACTAAGGCAGTAGGAGCTGTTTCTTTGGTGTATATACTAGTGTCATGTCTTTACTCTGGAAAACATGGATTGTCACAAATTAGTTATTTAGGTTTTGATGCAGGAAGAGTGCAAAGATTTTACTAATGAACACTCTTAATTGACAAGTAAAACAAGTAATTTCTTTTTTTTTCTAATTAACTGCTCTAATTAACAAGGAAACCATCCTCCCCCTGAATTAGTTTATCTAATTTTCATCTTTATTCAAAGCAAAATGACAATGATTAATTGAAAATTTAATAAGCAGTAATTATTAACTTGGCAAACCTAGTACCAATTAACACTCTATTAAAACTAATTATGACATGTTTCATTCAAGTGTTTGCACTTAATTGTTTCATCCACTTAAAAACCACCTTAATTAAATGTTCTGTTTAATTAAAAACATAGATTTCTAATAAAAATGTTTTACTATAGATTAAAATCTAAGGATTACAACCATGTTACAGGTTTGAGTTTCAGTTCATGTATTTAGCCCATGTACTTGCGCTCATGCATGTAGACCTAACTCTTAGGTACAGATACTAAGTCAGTAACTCTCCTGAGTCACATCTCTAGCTCTGCAATTGTTATTTTTAAAAAATAAAGACTGTATGAATACTCCATTTTCAGTTATTAACCAAATGACAATAAAGACTTAACTTTAAGCCATACACTGACAAAAACTGAATTAACTGCAATGAAAAAAACATTCTATTACTCTCTGTGTTATATGTGTGCATGTCTGTGAGAGATGTTTCAGCTGAAGTTTGTTGGGGGGGTTTTGTGGGGTTTTTTGTGATTCTTTTTTTTTCGGGGTGGGGGGCACTTAGAGATAAAAACTATGCTTTTATTTTTATGAGGCTGAAAATATGCCCTACTGTAAATGTTGTTTAGGAGAAAGCCTCAGGAGAGGGAAAAATCATACCCTTCAACCATACAGCTAAGGCTTAATTTACTTTGAATATTCAAGGTGAATTAAAATTCTATCTAAGTGGCAATACAGGACAATAATTTTTGCTTACGATCAAAGCTGCAGCTAGACTAATTGTATATGCAAATGAGGCAATTTATATTTAAATTATTCATTCCTATTCTAGTCCCACAGGCACACACAGATCAGAAAAGGGAATTGGTAGGACATTTGCAAGGTGCTTGAATATTTATTACCAACTGCAAACATTCGCTGATCGTGAGAAAAGAAATATACACAAGCAGACATACAGATGCAATTTTATTACCAATTTTCATAAAAATAACGCAACTTAAATACAGACATTTTGTGTCTACGAACTGCAGTTACTAACATAGTGGGTTTCTTTGAGAAAATCTATATTCTTCATGATATTTACTACAAATAGAAATTATCTTTGTATGGCATGATACACTTTCTTTACATCATATAAATTTAGTTTTACATTGAGGTGTTTGTAGTGGTTAGAAATGCTAGTTTAAACTATTATATTAAACAGAAGCACAACACTCCAATATTTTACAGAGATTCATAATTTTATAGCTTTTCATCCTACATATTTTACTTCTTCTCAGTCCAAATGTAGAAATTGAACTTTATATTCTAACTTAGAATCATAGAATGCAAAGCTTCTGAGAATGTGAAGATGATAAAAGTGCTTACAAGGTCACAGGCCTGACTGATACTTTTTAACTGGCATAAACTATGGATTGGACTTTAGTATTTCAGTTAACTTTGACAACTTGTGTTGTGCTATATTAAGTGTGAAAAAAATAGTTAAAATACGTCAGGAGTTTTGGTAACAATGCCCCACCATTATTCCAATATAGTATGAACTCGTGAACACTCAATGAATTAGATAAAGTCACTGATTTTCTGCACATCTTCTCAAAATAAATGTTTCCATTACCTACAGATATTTTATAGACATAGAATGAGGGCTTCATAGTTTCAAATAACAACAAAACCTCTAATATCTATATAGGAGAAGTTATAGGTGACAGTGAAGGAGATTTTATTTGCCTTAACAATGCTGAGCTATGAAGACCAAGAATAGTACCAGCACTCTTTTCTCCTCTGCATTTCCTGAGTTTCCTCCTGACACAGAAAGAAGCTACGGCAGCAGCCCACAGGGAGCTGAGACCCCCTCAATATTTAATAAAGAGAAACAGGTATTTCCAGAGAGCAAGTCCTTCAACCTATGATCTGACTGGTCCTCTTAACACACCTCTGTCTTGTCAACTGAGGGGCACCAGTAATTTGGCTTGTACTCTTAATCTACATATCTATAATTTAATGAGGTTAATCAGGCAACTGATGACTCTTTTCTACTGATGTATGAAACTGAATTGGACTCACATGGCTTTAATTCACTATGTGCTGTGTACTACATGCTTGCTCCAACAATACAAAAGCACATACATAACTTGCTATGTTTCAGGAGCACTGGAGTTTATCAGTCTCCAAGTTTAAAGTGAATACCCTTTTGCATGCTTTTGATGGTGTTTATTAACCATTTTTATGCAAAATTATTTCAGTTCAATGGATGCAGCACCCCAATCAGATTTTTATACTTGATATACTATAGGGATGCTGGGGAGGGACTCTTCATTAGGGACTGTAGTGACAGAACAAGGGGTAACGGGTTCAAACTTAAACAGGGAAGGCTTAGATTGGATATAAGGAAGAAATTCTTTACTGTTAGGTTGGTGAAGCACTGGAATGGGTTGCCCAGGGAGGTTGTGAGTGCTTCATTTCTGGCAGCGTTCAAGGCCAAGTTGGATGAAGTCTTGAGTGGCATGGTTTAGTGTGGGGTGTCCCTGCTTATGGCAGGGGGGTTGGAACTAGACGATCTTAAGGTCCTTTCTAACCCTAACTATTCTATGATTCTATGATTCAGGTATCTACACATCTGTCTTTATGGACTTTTGAGACACCAAGATCCACACTGAGCCAGCAGAAATGACTTGTGAGATATTTGCAGATTTCTTGACTGGCAGTTGCAGCCCAGCCCAGGAAACTACAAAGCATGTCAAATGGCAGTAGAGACCTATTCTTATAGAGCTGAATTGCACCTTTACTGCCTTAAACTGATTATGAAATTGTGGAGACCTGAAACTTCAGTGCACACCCCTGAAAATAAACGTCCATGATTTATGAAATGCAGTGTGCTTTCTGATGTTTTACTACTCTTAGTAACAGATACAGGTATACATCCTGTATAGAGTCTGACTTCTTTTAGTCTCCAATTCAGAGGCACGCTCAGTTAATACAAGGATCTGATTCAAGCCTACATCAGCATGAAAACAGAGACTGGAAATGGGATGAGAGGAAAAACTTTCTTTCAAATGAACTGATGACATATGTTCACAAGTTGACATGCCATGGGTCCTGTACACCACCATTTGTAGATACATGCAATGTGAATGCACATCCAATTTTATAACTCCAGCCAAGAGCTTTAAGTGATTTGTGTTGCTAGCTTATGAAGAAACCTTTTTTTTCTCTATTTGTACAGCATCTAGGAGTTATAAATGACTCAAAATGCCAAATGACATCAAACCCTACATTTTGCAAGAATAATAAAGTTCCTGAAATTCAACTGAAAAATGCTCCTCTTACTAAGATTTCCTGGGTCCATTATGTTTTGTCTTTACTGTGAGTATGCCAAAACTATGAAAATACTTTTGGGCATTAAGAATGTTACACTTTCCTTGGACAGAAGAAATATATGTTGATTGGTTTTTGTTATCTTTTATAGAAAACACAATAGAGTTCCAAAAATATTAACATGCTGACAAATGCAGACTTTACATGATAAGTCCACGTCATACGAAACCACAACTTCTTGTCTGATGCAACGACATGCCAGCAGAACAATTTTACACATAAGTTCTGTACCTAGTTTAAAATAGAACAAAAAGCTGTGAGCAGTTACAGGAGATTTGATGAGAAAGCATTAAAACTCCTGCATATTTGCCTTTTAATCATTAACTCCTGTTTAAGATAGCTGCTGTAGGCTTCATGATTATACAGGTGTTCAGAAGGTGTGTCTGTGTGTATGGGCTTCTATAAAGCTCATCTACCTCACTGGAGTTCAAGAACTAACTCCTGGCCCTTCTGAAAACAAGGAAGCTCTGATACCAGCGTCAAAAGAGCAAAGGTTTAACGCCAGCACCGCAATGAGATCCTCGCCAGGAAATTCTTGTGCTCAGACAGAGTTTAAGTGTTGAAGAAATCTGCACAACAAAAACATCTGCCCAGGGTGCTTTCCAAGCTTGGGGAAGCCGCTGTCAATGCCTGTGAAACCACCCAAAGCAGCTGCAGAGATGCGATCTTGCATACTTGCATTGAAAACTTTGCAGGTTTATGAGCACAGACTTCAGTGGGGCTGACAGGCACAGAATCTTTTTTAAATGAAGAACGGTTACATTGCACAGCTGAAGGTTTTCTGTTAATGTTTTTTCCCCTCCTTTGGGAATTCTTACCTTCAACTAGGTAAGAAACTTGATGCTAAAAACAAAATAATCCCACACAAACATTTTCCTTTTAAATTACTAACAGACTGAAACTCCAGCAGATCAAGTTTCAGCCTGAAACCATTATAACCCCTGAAAATAGGCGTTCTTAATGGAAGTACCAGCACCCCTCCCAACTATAGCAGCATATGCTTCTATTATAAAGATTATTTCATATCCTGATCAGTTCCAGTTTAAGATTATTAAACGCAATTTCTTCTTGTTACTAGTATGCCCTTCCCCATTTCCATTCCTCACATCAGTGCATTAACAACTGCATACAGCTGCCAGAAGACTAAGCTGGTGTTTTTAAACAGTTCTTACCAGCTTTCTTCCAGATCTCCTCTGGCACATATCCAGACGCAGGCCTGTGAAGGAATTCCCGATGCGATTCTGCAGGCGGAGGAGGCGTGGAGAGAAAAAGAAAGAACATAGTAAGCAATGCTTGCTTGTTGAGAACAAGGCTTAGAGAAATACCTTTTCCCTTCCCTTATTGCTCAGACAAAAAAAAAAAAAAAAAATCATCCCATTAATTTATTTTTTGCTCGAAACAAATGGATGCTGTGGCCATAGCTCATGAATG
>JBCJKH010049971.1:37156-47743 GCA_039877255.1 Loriculus beryllinus | reverse complement strand
TAATAATGAAGTAGGGTTTTCTAGGTTAAATCCATTGTTATGGCTAGTAAAAGCTCTGAGTAAACTTAAAACCATTTTTACTGAAGGGAATAGAAATAATTCTTAACATATCTTTTTTCAGAAGTAGATGAGCAAATAAACTTAACACTGCAGTAGCACACACAATGCAGCGGTTCCATGGTCCTGTGATATTTATATACACAACTCATTAAGTTTTTAAGCAAGGAAGATCATTAATTTATTAGACATGTCCTTTGCAGTAGTGACTATCTCACCTATTAGTAACAAGCACCTAAAAATAACTGGCTACAACTAACATTAACTTGAAGATTTGCATAGCCACAGAAATATCACTATAGAGATGACTAATATAAGTGCTTGTAGTCAGACCCCTGTTATCACTGACAAATTTCTTTGAAGTACTGAAATAGTGACAGATGAGCCCTACCTTGCAATTTTGTTGTGGTTCTCGTGAGCACATCTTTGTTCCTGGATCTGACAGTTCATCTCAGGAATCAGGATGACAGTGTTTAAGTCTTGGCAAGACTTGATAGCGAAAGTTACCCAGTGTTTACTCTTCATCAGAAGTACAGCCAAGATGATCAAAGGACTGGGAATCCTGCTGTATGAGAAAAGGCTGAGAGAACAGGATTTTTTCAGCCTAAAGAAAATGAAAGAAGGCTCAGGGGAGACCTTATCACAAGGGTGGCTACAAATAAGACAGAAACTCCCTTTTTATAAGGAGTTATATGAAAAAGATGAGTGGGAATGGGGCACAAGTTACTCCTGGGGACATTCTGACTGGACACAAGAAGAAAGTTTTTCACTATGAGAACCATCAGCCATTGGAATAATCTTCCCAGGGAAGTTGTGCATTCCCCAGTGTTGGACACAAGATTTAGCAAGACAACATTCTGTGCCATCTGTTCTAGGTCATGCTTTTGCCAAGAGAGTTTGGACCAGATGTTCCTTGAGATCTCTTTTAACCTGGTATTCTATGATTCTATGATTTGTGCATTTTGCACTCCAAGACCAGTCCTAGTTGAGGAAAGGAAGCCCAGGAAGGGTCAAGGAAAAGGACATGAGCACTGATATGTACACACTTCAATGGTGTGCTGAGCCAAAACATGGCTTTAAGTACAGCATTTTATACATAATTAATATTGGAGGATGAATTACCTAGAACTGCTACCTCTGTACATTAAGAGATTTAACAAGCTCTATTAAGGCTTACTTTTGTCCTTTTTCTCCCCTTCCAATATTCTCAAATGTCAATATCCTCAGTAGCACTCACACAGACATTTCAAAACAGCTTCCATGTGGTAAACAGTGGGAGCCTGTTACGTTTGTTTAATACCCAAAGCAGTGTTACAGGAATGTGAATACAGATTGATCCTGTCCCTGCTCAAAGGTGGATTACAGAGCAGGTATGTGGACAGGATTCCCTGCAGGTCTCCAAGCGGTGATGAAAGAATTTTGCAGTTACTGCTATCATTTCCACAGAAGCTCTTGTCTCTTTATATACAGGCGTCTCTTTTTCACCTGAATCTACAAGAATGATGTCAAGGAGTTGATCTGTCTAGCTATAAATTCACATCCAGACTCCTTTGGATTTTTAGGGATGCCAGACTGTGGACGTACCTCAAAGCCAGAGAAACAGCTGACCTCTGGAGTGCTGCCCCGGCTGACCCTGCAATGCTCCACAGATTTCTTTCTCTTTTGGTCTTTAAAGGTTTGTGGAAGAAATTAATTTGGAGAGGTAAGGAGGTCAGTCCCACCAGCACTGGGGAGGGGGCATGGCTGAACAAGGCATAGAGGTTGAAAATATTACAGTGCAAATCTTTAAAGGCACAAGGAAGACATTTTCTAGGAGACACATTCTTTGCTTTTAGTGCAAAATCCTCATGCAGAAATTGAAGACGCTTTTTTTCCCTTAATACGAATAGCGAACCATGTATCCATCTCCATCATTGTGAGGTACACCCAGATTAGATCAAGCATGATTATCAGATTGTGATAGAATTTTGCAGGTTTTGAGCTATGTCTGAATAGTCTAGAGTTTTGCCTTTCAGCTGTGTTATTAAGGGCTTTTTTTCTGATGAAAACAGCTCTTTCTTTAAAGTTTAAAGCCATAGCCATACATGTTTCACAACATGTTTTCTTGCTACAGAAGCAGATTTCACCATTGCAGATAAAGATTAAGCAGCAGGAACACCAAAACTGGTAAATAGATAGTACTGCTACACAAGTGAATTAAGCATTACAAATAAAGAAGAGAAACAGCAGAAGACTAGAAACAGAGAGTTGCTTAAGTTAACGTTAATTTCACGTATTCAATTTACAGGTCTTTCAAGCAATGGTAAAATGGTTAAGATGTCTCCACTTCTTACTAAAAAGTGTATTAAATAATTTTCTTTTATTTTAGTAGGAGAATTCCAAAGCTATATAGACTATTTCAATCTATTCATGGTTAAAATTGGCAAGAAAATTTTATTGAAAGAATTTTATCCACAGTTATTTCATAAGATAATAATAATGCAATTTCTATTGCAGTCTTTCTGGAGTTTAATACAGTGAAACAGTAGTATAAGCTTTTTCACATAAGCAGAAATAAGCATATTAAAATCTCCTAAATGTATAGCTCTGAAAATATAGCTTTCTGTGTCCAAATCTAAGGCCTGTTTAATTCACAGAATGCATTGGTGTCTATTCAGGTGAGAATTTATAACATGCTGCAATGAGGACAAAGAAAAGGCAAAGTCCTATTTGGAAGGCTATTCACTTTTCTGTGTAACATAATTTTTAAGTGACTAAACAATTAAATTAACCAAGAATACAGTCTCACCTAATGCAATCATGCCTCTGTATGAGAAAAAACCTGGATCTAAGCAGCCCAAAACTGCCAATTCCTGTTTGCCATTTTTAAATCAGAGCTTCACATTTGAAGTCATTTAAGTTGGACGCCCTTGTAACCAAATGATTCAGTCCATTTACCTTTTTGCTGAACTCAGTCATTTGTGTTGAAATTCAAAAGAAATACTCTCTTTCTTTAATATCTTGCTTCAGTGATTAATCATTTTTTCTTTTAAAAATAGGTCTTTTTATTTCAGACTGTTTCAAACTTCCAGATATTAGTTGTAATTTAACTTTTCCAGGCTAGAATGCTTTTACCTTCAGTGCCACCTATTCTTTTTTTCATGAGAGAAACAGTATAACTTGCTTGTATTCCATACGTATTGAATAGCAATAATTTTTTGTACACATAGAAAGCTGCATTTATATATCTGTTTGTTAGAACTTCAATGTCTTCCACAAAATTATCAGAGAACCCCAATGTTTTCTAGCAGCATGTGTATCTTATCCTGGAAATCATTAAGTCTGTCAGATCCATTTCTCAGACTTATGACAGCTCCTAATTTAAGGAACGTGGGTGAGTGCATTTTGGTAGAAGAGTTTCAAAAAATCAAAGGAACCACAGAAGTGCAATTTATAAAGTCTGAAAGAGGCACGTAACGCGTTTGCACAAGTACTTCTATGGTGTTGTAAGTAAAAGTTTTCATTTACATCTTCTTTTAGATTGGTAATAAGAATTTCTGCAGTTCACAGTCCACATTTATTTTTTTTTTGGTGTATGTCCCACATGTATGACTCCTCCTTTGCAGCCTTTGCATCTTTGAAAGATGTGCCTTCCCTTGCCGGAGACCTCTGCACATGCTGCAGCAAACCTCTCTGGAGAGAGGAATCTTGGGACGGTGTGCTGGTTTTGGCTTTAGTAGAATTAATTTGCTTCATACTGGCTAACAGGAGGCTACTTTGGTTTTGTGCTGAAACCAATGTCGATAACATGGGGATGTTTCAGTTAATGCTGAGCAGTGCTTACACAGAGTCAAGGTCTTTTCAGGTTTTCGACCTGCCCCACCAGCAAGGTCACTGAGGGTGCAAAAGAAGTTGAGAGTGGATACTGCAGGGAACAGACCCAAGGGATATCCTCGACTGTATGATGTCATTATCAGCATATAAAGCTGGGGGTAAAAAAAAAATGCAGATGATACTGAGCAGTAGCAGATGCTGCAAGGAGATGCTTCAAGAGCCTGTCAGGAGGAAGGGCTCAGGAGGTGTTACAGAAGTAGTCTGGAACTAACATATTATGAGTTCTGGAGAAAAATATAAGAGCTTTCAAGAGTTTTCCTCCAGTAGTCAACATTTTCTATGGACTGACAAAAATATTTTCTGAGTCTTTCTAACAGGAATGTTTATTCTTAATAAGTTATTGCAGGATTTTAAAATGAATAGCTAAGGAACTTTTCCCTCTGATTAGCAGAGAATATAAAGCATAAAAAGAGACTGTCCTGGGACTACTTCAAATATAAGCTGTCACCATCACAATGATGAGAGTTAATTTTCCATTTCTGAAGGTTACATAAGTGTTGCAAACATGATTTCATTTTGCCTTATTCTAAGAAAAGGCCAACCTAACTTAGCCTTCTGGGACTGAGGTATTCAGTCTCTTTTTGCTTAAGTTATTACAAACAGCTGGAAGAAATAGGTTTTGATAGCAGAAAATATCTCTGGAGGTTGTTTTCAAATCACATTTGTTGGCTGCTAATACAATGATAATTTATTAAATTCATACCTACAGGCTTTATAGGTTCCACCATTTGCCTTGACTGTTATCAAGCAGTAATGATCTGATCCAAAGCCTTCTGCAGCTGGGAGAGTAACTTGTGGGTTGCAAAGCAAATGAGAGAAGAGAGTTGCAGGTATTAGAACTGGCTTGTTTAGACTTCCTGGGCACATGCATCATATTATTTGTTACGATTCCGTTATTGGACCATAGTGTAAATTGCCTCGATAATAATTTCTGCTATTTCTCAATTCTTAAAATACTCATAAGGAGGAAACAACAGGCAGGAATATGTGTTTGGTGGATTTGTTTAGAAGTTGCAGCTTTAGTATCTGTGGAATCCAATTGCAGAGCTCTCGTATTTGCAAATTCTTTTATTTCATATTTTCTTATCAAGCCTAACTGGTAAAACTATTAGCAACAGGCGTGGTAAAGCCTTGAGGATCAGGAAATTCATGCCAAGTAGTACCCACAATGGTACCTGTGAGGAAGGTTTTAAAATTTAAAATTTAAAATTTTAAAATTTTAAAATTTAAAAAGGAAATGTGCAAACCTGAGAAAATAATCTAAAATTCGGAACTATTCTAAACCAGTATGGTTAAACTAAGAATAATCAGCAAATATATGTAGAAATCTGTGCTTAAAATCAAATCAGTTACAAAAGGTTTACCTATGCCTACCAGGTCAGTTTGAGAATATGTTGTTTTAAATATGCATAAAAACTATGCTATATCACAAAAACTTTTCTTTCATGGACCATATTGCTACTGTGTGGGTGAAATAGCCTAGGTGAAGAAACTGCCATAGCTTAGTGAATTTTTGAACAGTTATTCATGTATACTAAAATTGTTAAGAAATACTGACAGAGATTTATGGTCCCTGGGGAGTATAATATGTCTGGAAAGTCTCACTTCAGAAAGGATTCCATATAGGGTAAAGTGATAAGAGAAATCACACATTTTTTTCCCTAAGCCAAGGAGCAAAGCATCATTACACAACCAAAGATACCTGGAAAAAGAAAACCAACCAGTTTCCAGCCAGCTGTATAAGCAATAAAGCAAGGCACATGCAGCCAGGTGGAGAATAGACTGTAGCATTCCATAGAATTAGGATGGGAATTATAGACAAATAAAAAAGCTGGCAAAGTGACACCTGGATTTATTGCTATAGAGATCAAATTGAATGAAGAAATTAAGACTGTGTACAGTGCTTGGCCACAAGATATCAGGTTATACCTGCAGTATTACAAAAGGTCTATGCTTATAATTTCTCTACATGAGGAAGGAGTCATACTTTAATCAACATATTCAAAAGTCAGTTTTAAATTTAAGATGTAATGTCTGCTTCCTGTCTTTACTAGACAGATAAAGGAAATAATTCGGTATAACAAACACTCTCATTCTCCTTTACTTGTTATCTTAGATCTGATGAATGATAATTGGATGACAATGTTAAAAAAAAGTCCACACAGTTTAAGGAAACCCATAGCCAGAAGCCCATTTCTATATAGTTTGTGCGATTTACCAATACACCTATGCTGTCAAATGAACACAAGGAAAGAAAAAGAACAAATATCTATGATTCATAATAATTAGGTCACCCTGTTTATGTCTTGCAGTGCTCCAGCTAGGCTTCTCTATCATAATCTCTTATCATGAGGGATAACCCAAAGTAATTTGATTGCAAGCCAAGCCACACACTTACCCTTGGGCTCAACATTATGACTCTCAGTGACAAGGGCATAGCCTAAGAAACTCTGCATGCTTGTTGGAAAGGAGCTGAGACACTAGCCAGGCTGCTTGGGAAAATCCTGTCTGTGATTGCATCCTATGTCTTTTAGCTGAGAGAATGAGGCACAGCTGAGTTAGCTGTTTTTCAGTTGTCCAGAAACAGTGATGTCCTTTCTGTGGGAGAGGGCAATGGAGATGATGGAGATCTCTGTTTCATGGGACTTCACACTTCTAAAGCTGCTAACAATAATAGCTAATCTTTGGTTTGTTTCACAGTACATCTGAAAAACAAGTCTGCTCTTCCTTTTTTGAGAACTTTGTGGTGTTCTCAAGAGAGCTAATGCTCAGAGACAAAATGTTATCTTCATTTTGATTGTATCATAGAATCATAGAATCACTTTGCATCTCTCAAAATTTAGAGATCATATTCATTTTCCGCCATAAATATATGTGGTCTAGGAATGTTTAACTGCTGGCCACAAAGATCAGCCAAGGACCAACAATAAGAATACGGCATTTTGTTTGTGAATATACTTGATATTTTAAAGACAGGTCTTCAAATACCATGGAAAACCTCAGAAAAATTTGTTAGATTGGCAACAGCATTTTAAAAATACTCTTTGTGTTCTTACCTTAAATCTAAATCCCTTTCTAGAAGGTATATATATTAAGTTCCTTTATGTCACAGCAGAATGAAGAATTTCCATAAGGTTTCATTTGCTTTGCTTTGTTCTTGTTCTCTTGGCTTTTATTAGCATACTTGATTTTCTTTCATTAGTTCTCATACTGCAGGCATTGTGAAAATGTTAATTAATGGTTAGATTTTTATACTATTCTTATATGCTTGACATAAATCTTTAAACTTAAAAATGCCATGATTTGAAAAGTATCCAAACCTACATGTGAACAAAGGCAGCTTATGTGTTTTGCTATGTCAGATTTCCACCAAAGTAAAACCAGGGTCAACTGGATCCATCTTGTGAATAAAGAGCTGACACATGGTAGTGCCTGAACATACAGGGAAAACCACAAAACATAAATGGGCACAAAAAGTGCTGTCTTTCTCACTAAAGTGAGAGACAGTATATTCTGGTTTTCATGTGGAGTTGTTCAGCATTTATACAGCAACCCTGAGACCCATCGCAGGCTTATGTTTCAGTTCAGTAGGCTTTTTGTCTACCAATAGAAAGACAACCTACCTGTTTCCTCTCAAAAGTTGCTCATAAGAAATTAAGTGGACATGACCTAATGCTTTTTCACATGCAAATGTTATGATTTAATACTGGCATCTTCCCACCTGGTACCCAAGGGAATGAGATTATCACTGAGTCTGCCTGAATGCATGCTCTCCTGCTGGGATCTTTTCCATTTCAGGATTTCCAGAGTATGTTAAGCCAAGGGAGTAAGGTATTATGATTTGTTGATGTCTGCATGACAGCATCTTTGCACAACCCACATCACAGAAGCAACTTTTCTGGAACAAAATAATAGTTCTAAATTCCTAAAAAGAAATTTTAATTGAAAAAACAAGTAGAAAAAGAAATGGATGAATAAGCCTACAGTGCGTTGTGAGTATTCACCAATGTTCAACTAAGAAAACACCTGCTGTTCTTGAGCTTTTACTGTTACTCCGTAGTCAGATCAGCTTTGAAGGGAAAAGGATCTCAGGTGTAGAAAAGCATGAGAAACAAAATTTCACTGACTGTAATCTAAAGGTGCTATACTTATCTATAACATTTCTTTGCTTTCCTTCTCGTGAATCACTACCTGCATGAGTTGCTATTTGAGAGGAGCATATATATATATATATATATGTTAGAAAGAGCGCTCCACATACACTATGGTGTATGGTAACACAGTCTTAATAATTTTAATGATGTTACAATCATTTTGTTAAAGATAGTTTTCTTCCTGCAAAAAGCTTTCCCTCCTGTGCTCCTTTGCTGAGTGACGCTTTTTGTGTTCCCCTTTTGATTGTACTCAGACTTACATGTTTCTTCTCACAGAAGCCTAATCAAAACCCACTTTTTTGTACTCTGAAGTGAGTGCCAATTTACACAAGGTGAAATCCAGTGTTGCCTGAAGAGATTATATCCCAGCTATCTCAGCTGGCACCTTTGTGAGTGCTGTGCACCAGTGCATTACAGGAAAGTGTTCTGTTCGTGTTTCAGAGGTTGCATTTCAAGGCTCAGGAAGGAGGACATTCAGAATGAGTGGTCAAGCCCAACGTTCCTCTTTCTCACTGTTGCACTATGTAAAGTTCTGATGTCTTTTGCTTCTGAGCCAGGAGTAAGGAGCAATTACCTAATTGTCTTGTTATAGAAACTGCGTGCAGGCATCATACTATTCATTGTGTTAAAAACAGACCTCCTCCTATTGTCAATAAACTCATGTTCACTTCTTCTCATCACCTTCCATTAAGCATTTGTATTCAGTTTATCACTGACTTTTCCTGGGTGTCATTTATAGCTATGGCACTGACCTTCTCTTAGTTTACCTCCTTCTATAAGATGAATGGCAAGCACAATACACCTCTTGCACTTTGACATCAGCTCAGAATTTCAAGAAGTTCAAAACCAAATAAGTGAAAGGTAAAATTTTTGTGATTGAACTTGGAGTATTAAGAGAGACTGGAAAACTCTGAAGAAACTTTGGGGAGCTTTGTTTTTGGCAAGTAAGACTCACTTAACTGTGCTTGCAGAATGTGCCTTTTAAATCCCAGAACATATGAGTCATTCCTCCTGTCTGGCTTATGGTAAAACACTAGGGAGGAACAGTTTCTCAAACACAAGAAGCCAAGAGAGAAAAAATAACATCTGGTTAGTGTATTATCTAAAGCAGAAGCATGGAGAGTATTACTCTGGAAGCACACTGCATTGTTACACTGGCCTAAGGTGTTTTGTCTCTGTTATTTTTTCTTTCTCCTTCAGCAGCTTAAGGTGAGGGGAAAAGCTTCTCATACCTTGTATTCACTGGTGATTTACTTCATTTACTGAAGTGCCATTCCACCTTGGCACTGTGTGGCAGTAGTGTCGCAGTCATTCAAAGGAAAAGCAGAAGTGTTAAAGCCTATTACTTTTTCTAAAGCAGGTTAGTTCAAGTTTGGTTTCTGGTTGGTTGGTTTTGGTTTGGTAGAAGATTGAGTTCATTATCTTTCTACAATACTGTAGAATGAAGCTGAATTCAAAATATGATAAAGTTGTTAAATAAAAGACAGGAAAATAAAAGAAGTGGAGCAAGATGGGTTTTTGATCATTAAAAAAAAGTTCAGGTATAATGGATCATTGTTCAGTGTCAGACTAATGACTCTCTGTGAAAGAGAGGAGAAAAAGAGAAAAATTCATCAGATATGAACAGAAATAATTAACTGCTTTTCTTTCTGTCCTGTCTTGGTCACGGAAGCTGACATTCCAATTAGCAGCTATAGTATACAAACGAACTCTCCTGGCTTTGAAAGGAGGTTTTGTTAAAGCACTATGAATTTGAGGAAAGATGCCATGACGATATTTCTGTAGAAACCAAGGAAGAATTGATGTTGCCCATACAAACTGATTCCATTCATCTAGCCGGATATCTTATTAAAATAGTTTGCAGTCATAAATGATCACGATAACTGAAATGGAAGGTAGGTACGTCCTGAAAAAGGCAATGGAGGAGACAAATTAGATATTTGGAAGGTGTTCTATAGCTACCAAATGACAGGCAGTTATTTACTGTAAAATTGGAGGTCTTTGAGGATATGCAATAATTTTCTAATACATGTAAGGAGGAAATTGCACCTAACTTCTCCTAGCCAGCAAGGCAAACAAACACATATATAACTATATATGCATACAAGTGACACCATGGGTGACAAGATTGATGGGTTTAAATTCATTGGTTTAAAGTTAAGCATGTACGTAGATCAGCAATCATTAAAATGTTATTTCAAAGGAATGTTTCCTCTAGTCTATTTATAAAAGTCTTGGTATAAATCTTACTTAGATCAATTTCACATTTTAAAGATTAAGCATATGCCTATTCATATGTTTTATGCATAATTAAAAATCTTATAGTTGTTTTTTTGTGTGTGTAAATGAATAATAATAGTTTCTGCAAGACAGAGAAGGATGTTATTTCATTGTTTTATTCAGCATTGTATTCAGATTATGGGTTTTTTGGGGGTTTTTTTGGTTTCCTTTTTTTTTTTTTTTTTTTTTTTTTTTTTCCCTCCCCCCCAAACCCAAAAAAAAA